>CAUYUJ010020101.1:47851-65168 GCA_963575745.1 Prorocentrum cordatum | reverse complement strand
AGTAGTAGTAGAAGTAGTAGTAGTAGTAGTAGTAGTAGTAGTAGTAGTAGTCGTAGTAGTAGTAGTAGAACTCAAAGTCGTAGTAGTAGTAGTAGTAGTAGTAGTAGCAGTAGTAGTAGTAGTAACAGTAGTAGTTGTAGTTGTAGTGGTTGTGGTAGTGGTATCAGTAGTAGTGTTAGTCGTAGTATTCGTAGTAGTGGTAGTAGTAGTAGGCGTCGTCGTCGTCGTCGTCGTAGTAGTAGTAGTAGTAGTAGTAGTAGTAGTAGTAGTAGTTGCAGTAGTAGTAGCAGTAGTAGTAGTAGTAGTAGTAGTAGTAGTAGTAGTAGCAGTCGTAGTTGTGGTGGTAGTCGTCGTAGTCGTAGTCGTAGTCTGAGTCTTAGTCGTTGTCGTAGTAGTCGTCGTTTACGTCGCTGTCGTCGTCGTATGAATTGAAGACTGAGAAGAGGAGGGTCTTGAACATCAAAAGGATGAGGAGGAGCATGGGGCGGGAATGGCGGTCAGCTGCAACACCAGAAGGCGTGCCGCGCTAGCCGCCCGTGAGGTGCCACAACTTCATCCCGTTGTATCCCACCAGGCCTCCAGCTGCAGTTTGGGCCCTTTCTGTGGCAGTGCTTCCCTCCTCTTCTTCCTGTCTGGGGGCAAAATGAATACATTTCGCTACCCTTTCTTTGTTTTTACGTTTTCGTACCTCCTGGGGGGGGGCACTGGTCGCCGCGCAGTGTTTCCGCTTCGGACAGAATGCATTTCAGGAGAGGTCTGGGGAGTATCCGTATCGGCATCTTTTGGTTCCCCATCCTCCCTTCCTCCCTCCCTCTCTCTTCCCGCCCCCCTCTTCCTTCCTGATGCTCGTCCTCGTCCCTCCCGCTGTCCATCCGCGTCTGTTCTACCGCTCCTCCCCGTCTCGCTCCTCCGCCTCTTGCTGCCGCTCTTGCCTTGTGGCCCCTTTTCTGGGGGCCGATCTCGCTGCTGGCCGGCCTCTCCCTCTGTGAGGAAAGGGGAGGGGTATGACGAGCAGGGGGAACGGATTAGGGATTAGGACGGTGACGACAGAAGGAGTGAGGAAGGCAACATGGGGGAGAGAGGGCTCACGGATATAGGAGCCCTGAGGAGGACAAACTTCATAATGACAACCATCTGAGGACGAGGGCAAGGCGGAGGATGCTGAGGGGGGAGGATGGCGAGGAGGGTGAAGGGCAGGAGGGGGAAAAACTTGCGGACGAGAGGGTGGGGGGAGAAGGTGATGAGGAGAGAAAGGAGGAGTTGGAAGAAGAGGCGGAGGAGGAGAGGCGGAGGAGGAAGAAAGGGAGTAGGAGCAGGAACAGGGGAAACGACAAAAGACGGGGCAGGGGGAGGAGGTTGAGAAAAGGAGGAGGGGGATGGTGACAAGGAGGGAGGAGGATGGACGAAAGGCGAAGTCGAGCGGGGTAAGGAGGTGATGTGGGGGTGACGAGGAGGGCGAGAGCGAGGAGGAGGAGGATGAGGAGGAGGAGGAGGAGGATTCTGAGGAGGAGGAGGAGGAGGAAATGGAGGAGGAGGAAGGGGAGGAGGAGGAGGATGAGGAAGAGGAGGAGAAGGAGACGGACGAAGCGGGAGGCAATGGTGAGGGTGAGGAGGAGGAGGAGAAGGAGGAAGGGAAGGGGAGAATGAGGAAGGCGATGGTGAGGTGAGGAGGACGACGAGGATCGGGACGATCGAAATGGGTACGGAAAGACTGGGTACAAAAAAGACCGACAGCAGTTCCTGCTCATTCTGACCAGGATTCGCTTCCGGTGCCGCCGCGGGCTTTTGTCCATTTGGGAGATGAGGCAGTCTGCCCGGCAGCGGCCGCTGTTGGTTTTGGGCAAAGTTGCTGTTGGGCATCGCGCAATGGCAACCCATGCCAAGAGACACCATGCTGGCCTCTGAGGTGCCCTGCGTTTCTTGGGTTTCGATGGCCTTGCTACGGAAAGCGTGGTGTCTCTCCACACCAGAAATCAATGGACATCTCGGGGTCTCAGGGTTGGGTTTCTTGTGACAGGTTTCTTGTGGTCGAGCTCCTACTGTACCAATTCCTTCCGTACCCTCTTCGAGCGTCCAAAGACAGCAGGGGTGGGAGGACCCCCTAGGAAGTTCTTGGATTCCTCTGACCTCCCCCTTCTTTCAAGGCCCCCCTGAACTCCCGAGAGCCTCGGAGCCCTTGCCCACACCCTCCTCCCCTCCTCTCCTCTCTCTCCCTCCTCTCGCCTCCTCCCGCCTCCCTCATTTTCCTTCCTCCCTCCTCCTCTTCCACATGCATCCAGCCTTGCTTCGAGACATGGTCCCCAGGACTCATCGATCCCTTCTCCAGGGCGGCCTTTTCATCCAGAGTTCTTGTCTGACGCTCCAGGGACCCGAAACGAGCCTTCGGAGGTCCAGTGTGGCGAAGACCGGTTGTATCTTTACTTCTTTCGGCCACGCGCAGGGGTGTCGGGGGATGGGGGGAGGCTTCTTAGGAGGAGGCCGCTTCTTAGAAGGCGGGGAACTTATCTCTAGATGCAGGGCTAGCGCCTTCTTCTGAGAAGCCTTCCCCCCCCCCCTACCGCCTTTGCACGCCGTCAAGTCTTCGAGCCGCCGTCGGACGGGGCTAGAACGAAGATATATCCGCTCCAGAGCGTTCCGGAACGCTCTGAGAGCGTTCTGGAACGCTTTGAGAAGGCCGCGGCGCCCGAGACATCCTGCACAGCCGCCGGATCTGAGAGAATCTCGATTTACCCTCACTCGATTTTGTCCTCGTCCTGGCGTCGTCTTATTAAGACGATTAAGATGAAGCCAGGACGAGGATTGAGAAAACTTCACTAGAACTCCAATGCAAGTTTGTTTGGAGAAAGCACTGCGATTTGATGCCCTAATGGCCCCTTGCACTTGCACCCCGGGGGGGTGGGGGGCCGCGGGAATCGCGCAAATCGAAAGACATTTGTACACTAGTACTTGTGCGAAGAGGAGCGATGTGGGGGGCAAACGCCATGCAAGTAAACTTGCCTGAGTCTGAAGAAAAACCGTCTCTAACACCTCTCGGAGGTCGATCGACCTCCTACCCTGACACGTTGATTAGCGAATTGGCCGTTTTCGGTTCGCGAGAGGCGCCGCGGTCGTGATTTTAACGGGTCCAGGTCCGTCGGGTTTCGGTCCTAGGCCGTTCTCACTAAAGGGTGGTTTACTAAAGGGAGGTTTGTCCACCGCCGAACCTTTGAGCCGCCGGATTTCCAGGCTTCTCGCCGAGCAGTGCCCCCCAGGCCTGTCTGCAGGGAAGAAACGCAGCGACAATGAGTCGTCGATTCCCACGGAACTGTGCGAAAGTGTGGCAAGCTGGGGGGGACGACGGCAGCCCCCCCCAAGTGTGTGTGTGTGTGTGTGCATGTGTATTCGTGTGTCCCCGGGCCCCTTCCAAAACCGCCTCCAACACCTTCGAGGTTTTTTGTTTGTTTTTTTTTTGTTGTTGTTTTTTTTTTGTGTGTGTGTGTGTGTGTGTGTGTGTGTGTGTTTTTTTTTTAATATATATATATATATATATATATAGATTGCAAGCCCCTTCCAAAACCGCCTCCAACACCTTCGAGAGCCGCCGGATTCCCAGGCTCCTCGTCGATGCCGCCGCCCCCCCCCCGTGGCCTGTCCCATGGGGTGGGCGCTCCGGCAGGGGGGGCGCCTCCTGCCGGAGGCTCGGGCGCGCTCAGAGCTCGCTCCTCGGCCCTCCCTCGGTCCTCGATGCCTATCCTCCTCCTCCCATCCTCCTCCTCCTCCTCCTCCTCCTCCTCCTCCTCCTCCTCCTCCTCCTCCTCCTCCTCCTCCCCCCCTCCCCCCGATCCTCGGGTGGACCCAAAGTCGGAGGTGGATAGACCTCCTACGCTGACACGTCGATGAGCGACTTGGCCGTCTTCGGCTCGCGAGGGGGCGCCGCGGCCGTGATTTTTGCGGGTCCAGGTCCGTCGGGTTTCGGTCCCAGGTCGTTTTCACTGGGGAGGTGTACGAAAGGGAGGTTTGTCCACCGCCGAGATTCCCCTCCCCCGATCCTCGGGTTGACCCAAAAGGGGGTCCAGCGGCAAGGTGGTTGTGCAGCAGATTTGGTACGATAGATCTCGTGGGGTTGCAATACGTCTGGGGCGTGCAATACATTCCGGGGCGCAAATGTATTGCTGGATGTTCGCGTGCAGTGCGTTACTTGCAATACAATGCGATACAATTCGCAATACAATTGCCCCAAATCTATATTGCACCACCCCCTTTCAGCTGGAACCCCTTTTGGGTCACAAAGATCCTTCTCGGCCCTCCTCGATCCTCGATCCCCATGCTGGATCCTTCGAAGAAGAACGAAACTCCATAAACATACACTTCTGGCGCTCCGCGCGGATTTCCTGGATCTGCGCTGGGCCCCTGGCGCGCTCCGCGCGCCAGGGAGGGGGGCCTAGCGCAGATCGAAGAAATCAGCGCGAAGCGCGAAAAGTTTATGTTTATGTGCTTTCGCCTCTTCTAATTCTCCATCCTCGATCTGCCTCGATCCCCCTCCTCGAGCCTCCCTCCTCCCTCCGGGCTTCCTCAGACCAGACACAACTTGGGGAGCCATGGTCCTTATTCCCTTGTCTGCCTCGACATCTCTCTTGGGAGATCGTCGATACGATTGGCTCCCACAGGCGATGAAGCGCACAGTTCCCCCGATCATGGCTGGTCGGCCTCCTGGACGAGGACGAGGAGGGGGAGTAGGAGGAGGAGGGGGAGGAGGATGAGGATCACGACGACGACGACGACGGTGTCGATGAATTAGGATGGCGATGACGATGACGATGAGACTGGTGATGACAATGATGATGATGATGATGATGATGCTGATGATGATGATGATGATGATGCTGATGCTGATGCTGATGCTGATGCTGATGCTGATGATGATGATGGTGGTGGTGGTGGTGGTGGTGGTGATGATGATGATGATGATGATGATGATGAGATGATGACGGTGGTGGTGATGATGATGTTGTTGCTGATGATGGTGATTATGCTGGTGATGCTGATGATTTTGGTGATGGTTCTGAGGAGGATGATGGGGACGAGAACGACGATGACGATGACGATTACGCTGATACTGATGATGTCGATGATGACATTGATGGTGATGACGGTGATGATGGTGATGATGGTGGTGATGATTATGCTGATGCTGATGCTGATAATGATTACGATGATGACCACGATGATGATGATGATGATGATGATGATGATGATGATGCTGATGATGATAATGATGAGGATTCTGCTGATGCTGATGATGATGATGATGATGCTGTCCATGATGACGACGATGATGGCGACGATGATGATGCTGATGATGATGCTGATGATTATGATGCTGCTGCTGATGCTGATGATGCTGATGCTGACGCTGATGGTGATGCTGATGATGATGCCGATGATGATGCTGATGATGCTGATGATGATGACGATGATGCTGATTCTGATTATCATGATGCTGACGATGAAGCTGATGCTGATGATGACGATGACGATGATGATGCTGATGATGGTGATGCTGAGGATGATAATGATGATGATGATGATGATGATGATGATGATGATGATGATGATGATGATGATGATGATGGTGATGATGATGATGATGATGATGATGATGATGATGATGATGATGATGATAACGATGCTGCTGCTGATGATGATGATGATGATGATCATGATGATAATGATCTTGCTAATGACGATGATGCTGCTCCTGATGATGATACTAATGATAATGATAATGACACTGACGATGCTGCTGCTGAAGATGCTGATGATGCTGACGATTGGAGCGATGTTGCTGATGGTGATGACGGCGATGATGATTGTGGTGGTGGTAATGATGGTGGTAGTTGTGGTAATGCTGTGCTGCTGCTCATGATGCGTGTCGTGCTCTTGCTGATGATGATGCTGCTGGTGCTGCTTCTGATCACGAGGACGATGCTACTGCTGCTGACACTGGTGATGCTGCTAATGATAATGCTGCTGCCGATGATGATGCCGAAGCCATTGATGCTGATGCTGCTGAAGCTGATGATGCTGATGTTGATGTTGATGATGATGATGATGATGATGCTGATGATGCTGATGATGATGATGATGATGATGATGATGATGATGATATGCTGATGATGACGGTGGTGGTGATGATGATGATGATGGTGACGATTCTGCTGATGATGCTGCTGATGATGGTGTATGTGTTGATGATGCTGATGATGATGCTGATGATGATGGTGCTGATCATGCTGATGATGCTGATGATGCTGTTGCTGCTGCTGATGATGCTGATTCTGATGATGACGACTACGATGCTGATCGTGATTATGATTGTGGTGTTGGTGGTGTTGTCTGTGTGTTGGTGGTGATGATGCTGATGATGTTGATGCTGATGCTGATAATGATGCTGATGCTGATGCTGATGCCGATACTGATGCTGATGCTGATGCTGATGGTGATGCTGTTGATGATGATTATGATGATGACGATGCTGATGCTGCTGCTGCTGATGATGATGATGCTGATGGTGACGATGACGATGACGATGATGAAGATGATGATGATGATGATGATGATGATGATGCTGATGCTGATGATGATGATGATGAGGATGATGATGATGATGATGATGATGACGATGATGATGATGATGATGATGATGATGATGATGATGATGATGCTGATGATGATGATGATGATGATGATGATGATGATGATGATGATCTTCATGATGATGATGATGATGATGATGATGATGATGATGATGATGATGATGATGATGATGATGATGCTGATGCTGATGATGATGATGATGATGATGATGATGATGCTGATGGATGATGGTGGTGGTGGTGGTGGTGGTGATGATGATGATGATGATGATGATGATGATGATGATGATGATGATGATGATGATGATGATGCTGATGCTGATGCTCATGCTGATGCCGATGCCGATGCCGATGCCGCTGCTGATGATGATGGTGGTGATGATAATATCGGCGAACGACTTCGACGACGATGACGGCGAACACGACGACGACGAGGACGACGACGATGACGACGACCGCCAGCGACCCCGCGGAGGCCGGCCGTGGAATTTTACGCGCCCCTCTCCAGCGGCCTGTCGGCCGGGGAGGTCCGCGCTTCCGCCCGGGGGGGCGCCCAAGAGGGGGGCGATGATGTGGGAAGGGAGGGAGGGTGGTAGGGTGGTAGGGTGGTAGGGTGTAGGGTAGGTAGGGAGGAGAGGAGGAGGAGGAGGAGGAGGAGAGAGGAGGAGAGGAGGAGAGGAGAGGAAGAGGAGGAGGAGGAGGAGGAGGAGGAGGAGGAGGAGGAAGGAGGAAGGAGGGAGGAGGAGGAGGAGGAGGAGGAGGGGAGGGTGAGGAGGGAGGAGGAGGAGGAGGAGGAGGAGGGAGGAGGAGGAGGAGGAGGAGAGGAGTAGGAGGAGGAGGAGGAGGAGGAGAGGAGGAGGAGGAGGAGGGGGAGGGGGAAGGGGAGGGGGAGGGGAGGGGAGGGAAGGAGGAGGGAGGAAGGAGGAAAGAGAGAGGGGGGAGTAGGAGAGGCGGAGGAGGAGGGAGGAGGAGGAGAGGAGGAGGAGGAGGAGGAGAGAGGAGGAGGAGGAGGAGGAGGAGGAGGATAGTAGGAGGAGGAAGGAGGAGGAGGAGGAGGAGGAGGAGGAGGAGGGGGAGGAGGGAAGGAGGGAAGGAGGGTGGAGGGAGGAGGGATGAGGGAGAGGTGGGGAGCAGGACGAGGAGGAGGAGCAGGAGGAGGAGGAGGAGGAGGAGGCGGAGGACGGATGGAGGATGGATGGAGGAGGAGGAGTGAGATGACAAGGGTGCCTGTGAGGAGGGGTAGGAGGATGGAGAGGGAGAGGGAGCAGGGAGAGAAGGACGAGGAGGAGGAAGGAGGGGGGAGGATATCGGGAAGGCCTCACGGCTGGTGCCGCCGACCCTGGATGCGGGACCATCCCCAGGACCCCCCCGGGACCCAGGGGGGGCGGTATTGTAACCCGGGACCCCCCCACTCTCCCACCCAACCACCCCCAGCGGGGAAAGGAAGGGAAGGGGCTTCCCTTCGACTTCACTACGACGTTCCTCAATTTCCTTGTAGCTGGCGGTTGAAGAGGAGGGCCCAGGGAAACGGAGAGGAGCGGCGACGGCAAGGGCGACGCCGACTGAGCTGTCGGCGACGACGACGACGACAAGGCAGACAGCGTTTAGCACACGCCGACAGGGTCGGCGGATTCATGAGGAGGGGAGGGAGGGGGAGGAGGAGGAGGAGGAGAGGAGGAGGAGAGGAGGAGGGAGAGGAGGAGGAGGAGGAGGAGGAAGGAGAGGACGAGAGGTTGAACGGGGTGGAAGTGGATGAGAGGGCTGGCCGCCTCTGTGGAGGAGGAGAGGAGGAGGAGGAGGAGGAGGAGAAGGGAGAAATATGATGGAGGAAGCGGAGAACGAGAAGGAGACGGAGGAGGCGGAGGAGGAGGAGGAGGAGGAGGAGGAGGAGGTGGAGGAGGGAGGGGGAGGAGGACCACGGAGGATGGAGGATGCAGGGAGGGAGGACGGAGTTGGAGGATGGATGGAGGCGGGCGCATGGAGGCGGGCTCGAGGATGCCCCCCTCGCGAGGCCCACCGCGCCTGGCTGCTGGCGGCGGTGCTGTGCGGCGGCCCCGCCCGCCGTCGCCTCCCCGACGCTCTCCCTCCGCCGCGCCGCCCTGCCCCTCCGCCCGCCCTCTGGCAGCTGCCTCGCCGACGACGACGACGACGCCGACGGCGACGACGACGACGCCGACGCCGACGCGGACGCCGACGCCGACGCCGACGCCGCCGCCGCCGACGACGACGACGACGACGACGCCGACGCCGACGACGACGACGCCGACGCCGACGTTGGCGACGGCGTTGACGACGACGGCGGCGGCGGCGACGACGACAACGCCGACGCCGCCGACGACGCCGACGCCGACGCCGACGCCGACGACGACGCCGACGCCGACGACGACAACGACGACGCCGACGCCGACGCCGACGACGACGACGACGCCGACGCCGACGCCGACGACGACGACGCCGACGCCGACGTTGGCGACGACGTCGGCGACGCCGACGTTGGCGACGACGTTGACGACGACGGCGGCGGCGGCGGCGACGACGAGGTTTTCGGGCGAGGCTCTCGGGCGTTCTCGCGGGAGTCGGGGGTTTTCGATCCTCGGCATGCTCTCCAGCAGCGGCGCCTCGCCCAGAGCGCTCTGGGGGGTGCCCGTCGCGTCCCGAACGGACGGCCGCCGGAGGCCCGAGTCATGGCTCGGAAGCTGCTGACCTCCTCGCGCCGCGAAAGGATCGCGACGGGAGGTTTTTGGGCGGCAGCTTCCGGCCTCTTGGGGGGGTGGCCCTCCCTTTGGCCCCGGGGCCGTTGAAGATCGACTCCAGGATGTGGAGCTGGTTCCCACGAGGGGATCCCACGGAAACGGCCGAAGTCGGGCGGGGGCGGGACCAGGATCAGTCGTTCCAGAGCGTTCCAGGACGCTCTCATGGCGTTTGTGTCCTGCCACTGGCTTCGTCCTGCGAAGACGTCGCCCGAACCATTTTCTGACGCGGTTCGACACTCTAACCTGGGTTATCGGGCCCGCCCCCCCTCCACCCCACCCAGATAGCCTGAGCTGTTTGGTTGCGCAGGCCCGGAGGGGGTACGCAGGTGCGCAGTGCTGATTCGCCCGGGCATCTGTGGGGCTGCCCAGAGCGAAAAGGTAAGGTTCTCGGGCGGCACCTCCCCCCCCACAGGCTAAAACCCGGGTTGCGGTTGTCGCCGACGTAGCCTGGCGAAAGACCAACACATGCAGTTGTGAGTGCCGCGTTTGTGAGTGTCGGCTTCGGTGGAGCGCCCAATGCCAACGTGCCCACGAAGCGAGTGAGGGGTGTGCCAAGGTGGGGCGGCGGCGGCATGCGAATGCAGCCGTTGTGACCCTCGGTGGGGCTCCCTTTGGGGCCACGGAGCGTGTGAGGGGTGTGCAGGAGTGGGGCGGCGGCGGCACGCGGTCGCAACCACTGGTACCTTCGGTGGCGCTCCCTATTGGGCCGCGAGGCGTGTGGTGGGTGAGCCGACATACTTTTCATGCGGAGGGCGGAGACAGGGATGGGAGGAGGGGGGGAGGAGGCGGGAGGAGCGGGAGGCAGGGACGCGGGGAGGAGGGGGGAGGAGGAGGAGGAGGGAGGGACGCGGGGCGCTGCTGATTCACAATGGGGACCCAGCTCAAAACATGATGGTTCGGAAACACCAGAGACAATCTTTTCTCTCGCGGCGCAGGGGCGTCAGGGCTGTCGTCGTCCCAGGCGCAGTGCAGGCGCGGAGGCTGCCGCAGCCTGCGGCGCAGAACTCGTCCTAAAACCTCGTCGTCGGCGTCTTCGTCGGCGTCGTTGTCGTCGTTGTGGTGGTGGTGGTGGTCGTCGTCGTCGTCCTCGGCGTCGGCATCGGCGTCGGCGTCGGCGTCTGCGTCGGCGTCGGCGTCGTCGTCGTCGCCGTCGTCGACTGTGCATTTCTAGAGAACCATTATTGTTGATCTCCGGAAAGTGTTCCTTCCGGGCATTCTCGCCTCGACGCAGGCCTCATTTTGTTTTGAAAACGAGGCTCCCTCTTGAGCGTGGGCTTGATTGCAAATATCGGTTGTTGCAGCCCCAACTGCGACGACAACGGCTCCCGCTCGATACTTCCTTACAATATACCTGGAGATGTTCCTGCCAGAGAGGCTTCCAAACTTAGGAACGGCGCTCTGGCCCGAGACGTCCTCGCACTTCGGTCAAGGTGTTGAAGGCCCAACTGCAACGACACCGGATCCCGCTCGATTCTGCTTTCAATTCATTATGATGCGCCCTGGCCAGAGAGGTCCCCAAACTCAGGAACGGCGCTCTCGCCAGAGATTTCTTCAAAAGACACCCAACTTGGTGCAGATCCAGATGCGACGACAACGGCTCCCGCTTGATACTTTCTTATAATTGACCCCCGGACGACCAAACCGGAGCCCCCAAAAGACACGAACGGCGCCTTCGCTCGAGATTCAACGCAGTTCAATCAAATTGGTGCATTGACGGCCAAGCTACCACGACAACGGGTCCCGCTCGATAATTCCTTTCAATGTACTCGGAGACGCTCTGGCAAGATAGATCCCCCAATTGAGGAAAGGCGCTCTGGCCCGAGACGCCCTCGCACTTCAGTCAAGTTGGTGAAGGCCCAACTGCAACGACAACAGCTCCCGTTCGATTATTCCTTCTGATTTACTCCGAGACACCCTGGCCAGATAGGCTCCCAAACCGAGGAAGGGCGCTCTTGCCTGAGCATCCCTCGGAATTCACTCAGAGTGGCGTGCTGCTCGCGGGCGAGTTGTCTCGCATTACTGACACGCGCGGTGCGCGTACACAGTGCTGTGCTGAATGTTTCTCCCAGGAACTGGTATGAAAAGAAGACCCCAACCCAAAGAGGGTTGATTCATAGGCTTCTGGCGGGTACACGGGAGAGGGAGAAACAGAGACAAATGAAGGTCAATCTTGCTTTTGGGATCACGTATTCGCAAGATGGTCGTCGTCGTCGTCGTTCCTCGTTCCTCGTCCCTCGTCGTCGTCTTTGCTGACGTCCGCAGGTCTGTTTTTTCAATCCGCGGCCCATGAGAGGTCCCGACCGTTTGCCCGGTGGTGGTTTCTCGTCCAGAATCCGTTCTTCATAGCCCTGGGCCCCGAAAACGGCCCCAGAGGGCCGAGATCGAGGAACGCCCACCTGCTGAAAAGTCTATCGTCGGAGATTCGTCGTTCGAGGTCGTCGTCTGTCGTTGTCGTCGTCGTCGTCGTCGTCGTCGTCGTCGTCGCCGCCGTCCGTCGCCGCCGCCGCCGCCGCCGCCCGAGCGGCGCGGTGCAGGCGCGCAGCGGCCGCTGCCCGGGGCGCAGGGCTCGAGGCCGCCCAGCGCGGCGCCAAGCCGCGCCGGGGAGGCGGGTCCGCCGGGCACGCCAGAGCGGCCAGGCACCGCGGCCTCCTCAGGCGCCTAGTCGGTCGGGGCTCAAGACCCAAGTGTTGGAAAATATGGGACAATATGGGGAATTCTGGGGCCCTGAAATTTGGAATGTGGGACGATATGGAGAATATGGGAAAAGATGAGACAATTTGGGACAATATGGGAAAATATGGGGAAAGTGTGTATTTGTTTGCGTGTCCCTGGGCCACTTCACCAGACCCCCTCGGGTCCCAGAAAAAAAAAACAAAACACTACGGGAGGCGTGCGCCGCGAGTTTCGGCCCGTGGTCCCTTCCCCATGCCGACGACGACGACGACGACGGACGACGACGCGCGACGACGACCACGATGGCGGCGACGTCGGACGACAGACGACGGATGACGACGACGAGGAGGAGGAGGAGGACGACGACGACAACGCCTACGACGACGATGACGACGACGACGACGGACGACGACGGGCGACGAACGACGGACGACGGACGATTCAGGACGTACGACGGACGACGACGCCGACGAAGAGGAGGAGAAGGAGGAGGCTGACGCCGCCGACGACGACGACAACGACGACGACGGCGACCACGGCGACAACGACGACGGACGACGACGACGACGACGACGGACGACGGAGACGACGCCGACGACGGCGGCGACGACGGGCGACGGGCGATGGACGACGGACGACGACGACGAGGAGGAGGAGGAGGACGAGGACGAAGATGCCGACGACGACGAGATGAGGAGGAGGACGAGGAGGAGGACGAGGAGGAGGAGAAAGGGAGGAGGAGGAGGAGGAGGAGGAGGAGGAGGAGGACGACGACGACGCGCGACGACGACGACGTCGACGACGGACGACGGACGCCAGACGACGGACGACGGACGACGACGAGGAGGAGGAGGACGACGATGACGACGACGACAACGTCGACGACGAGTACGACGACGACGACAAACGACAACGACGACGGAGGACGACTACGACACAGGCGACGACGACAGACGACAGTCGACGGGCGACGGACGACGACGACGACGAGGAGGAGGAGGAGGAAGAGGAGGAGGAATAGGAGGATGAGGAGGAGGACGACGACGACGACGACGTCGGACGACGACGACGGACGACGGACGACGACGACGACGAGCAGGAACTGGAGGAGGAGGACGACGATGACGCCGTCGACGACGTCGACGACGACGACGACGGACGACGACGACGAACGACGGACGACGACGACGTGGAGGACGAGGAGGAGGAGGACGACGATGACGATCACGACGAGGAGGAGGAGGACGAGGAGGAGGAGGATGAGGAGGAGGACGACGACGACGCCGACGACGACGACGACGGACGACGACGTCGGACGACGATGACGGATGACGATGGGCGACGGTCGACGAACGAAGGACGACGGACGACGGACGACGACGACGACGACGACGAGGAGGAGGAGGAGGAGGAGGAGGAGGAGGAGGAGGAGGAGGACGCCGACGACGACGCCGGCGACGACGGCGACGACGTCGACGCCAGGCGCCCGCAGCAGCCGCTCGGACGCCTCGGATGCATCGGGCGCCCGGTGGCGCGAGGCGCAGGAGCGCCGCTTCGCTAGGCCTTCCGGATGGGGCCCGAGCATGTTGGGGTCGGAGGAGCGAGGAGGAGCGAGGAGGAGCGAGGAGGAGCGAGGAGGAGCGAGGAGGAGGAGGAAGAAGAAGAAGAAGAGCGGCCTCGGGGGGCGGAGTCTGGCGCGTGCCTCGTGCTCTAGCCCCCGCCGTCGCCCGCACAGCGCGGGCGCCTTCACTCAGCTCACGGCGTCGCGCACGCCGAGCTTGAAACCCACCATGGCGTAGATAAGTCGGCCTCCATACAAATTCTGGACGCGTCGCGTATCCCCACCAGCCCATCCTACACCAGGCACTCGAACGAAGAGCGCCGATGATCGGCAGCTGTTCTTCGCGTCCCGCGCGAGCGCTCGATTGAATTTATTTTGAAGCAGTTTTTGGGCGTCTGGGTCCTTTTAGACGCCATCGGGGCGCTCTGGGGGGGCATCTTGGAGCAAATGTATCAAAGAAGAGCAGAGCTTTAATTAGCGTTGCCCCTCCAGACTGTCTAAAATCGCTTCCTGGACCCCTCTTGGATCGCTCTTGGAGCGCTCTTGGACGCTGTTGAGGCAGTCTTGAGGCTCTCTTGGGCCCCTGTTGGGGCCCAGTTGGGACATCTTGGCGCCATCTTGAGGCCTCGGATGGGCTTCGGAAGCGAAAAAGTGAGAACACCAAAAACATTGATTTTCCCTAGGGTTTTGAAGCATTTCGGCCTTTTGAGGGCACTCAAATGATGCTCTTGTGGGCACTTGGAACCATCTTGGAGCGGTCTTGGAACGTGTTGGAGCGTCTTCTGAACCATCTTCAGGCATCTTGCGCTATCTTGAGCCATCTTGGAGGCGATCTTGGGCTCTCTGAGGCCTTCTTGGAGCCGTCCTGGGCCATCTTGGACGCTCTGACCGCTCCCCGCCCCTCCTGTCCAGGTCAGTGGGGAGGGGGTAGGGGGAGGGGTAAACCCCTCCCCGAAGGGGAAGAGGGAGGGGTGGAAGAGGAAACGCCCTAAACCACCGACGCCCAGAGGGCTGGTGAGATTCACTGTCCTGCTGACCATGCAGCCAGCTCAACGTCCCTGACTTCCACTGGTGCCTTGCCCTCCTTGACCACCACTCCTGTTCTGCAGTGGTGTGTGGAGAATGGTATCCTGGAGTTGAGCCGCTGCAGCAGCTCCACCGTCGGTATCTCCACGTTCTCTGCGTCCGTCTTGGGGCCCTGCACGATGAGCAGCGTGAGCAACGCTTGGTAGGACACGAAGCTCTTGCTGAGTTTGATGTATTAGACTTTGCGAAGTACCGTCGCTGCGTTGATCTGGTCCAGGAACTGGCCGTGATCCGTGAGTGGCCCTCTCGATTTGCCTCCCACGTCCTCTAAGTAGAGGGTCATAAACAGTGTCATGAAGGGTGGCCCCTCTGGTGGCCTGAAAGCGTGTTCTATGCTCTGCGCCCTGCCCTTCTCCGCGTAGAGTATACGATAGGTCTTGAGGTCCTTGACGTAGTTCTGAATGGGCAAGAGGTGCGTGCTGAACTCCGCTGCCCCCACACACTCCAGCTGCTGCGCGTTGGCGAGAACTTGCCTGATGAATACTGTGAGGAGCTTGGAGAGCTTGGAGAGGACTGTGGCCTTGTAGTTGACCGTACACGCTGCGCCTGAGTGGCCAAGTCATGTGCAGTATACGCAATCCTTGAATTGAGGGCTTGGCGTTCGTCATATCGAGCATGAAGCCTGGGCTGTGATGAGCATCCAATAGAGCTAAGCCGACCCAGAAAACATGAGGGAGAAGCCCTTCGAGACGTAGAACGGTCCGCGGCGCCTCCTTCAGCTCCTCGTTGTAACCAAGGCCATGGGCCAGCGGCTTGCTCTGTGAGGTAACTGTAGGCTGCAGGATGATCTGGGAGATGTCAGCTGGCATTGACCGTTCGGGAACTGGCGCTCGTTTTTTGCAGTGGTTGAGCCGCGTCTTGACTCTGCACGAAAGGATGCCCAATTTCTCTTTCTCCTCGTAATGCCCGTCCTGGAAATGCTGCTTGATGCCGACGTCGCGGTCCTTGCAGGGGGCCAGGAGCTGCTTTTTCTCTTCGTCGAAGTCGTAAGGTTGGGCCTGAAATCCTCCGTGAGCGCTATTGGGTGCGCCTTGCGTAGTCCTCACGGCGAGGCTCGGTCTCGAACGGGTTGCCCTGCTGTAGTAGTTGCGGTTCCTCTGGCCGAGCTTGGTGCCTGCCAAGCACCTGCTGAGTAGATGTATTTCTACGTGCTGCCTATTATTCCATGCCTCAGAAAACTGTGCCTCCGTAGCTCTCTTGCGTACTGCGTCGTGAAGCGGCTTCTGCTTCTGGAATGGTCTCGTGAGTGTATCCAGCTTCTCTCCGATATCAAGTTCGAATTCTGCGCCAGTGTACTGCATGCGTAGCTCCGCACTTTTCTTCGGGAGCTCGAGATGCTCTGCCGTGAGCTGCTTGAAGGTACCAGGCTTTTTTGGTTTTCGCTCGAAGCAGGGCTTGGCGGTGGTCTTGAGCATGTCGATCAGAAACTTCCTTTGGGCGCAGGAGGTGCCCTGCTCGTTGAGCTCGCGGATGGTATCTGTGTTGCTCTCCAGGGCGGTCGCGAGGGCTGAGATGAACGCATTGCGAATATCCCCAGTTTGTAGGGACTCTGTGATTTGGTCGCTCTCCCAGAACGCCCGAAGAATGTCTGAGAAGAGGTAGGGCATGACGATGTCGGCCTTGGCGATGAGTGGCTCGAGGTCCTTGGTCCCGATGTCCTTGAGCGGCAGTACAGTAGTCCCTGCCTTCCACCAAATACCGCCTGTCTGAGGATTCAGCGACAGCCCATGAGGAACCTCGAGGTAGTCAGGTCTCGTAGCTTGTCCATCTGCACCAAAATAGGTAGGGTCAGCCTGCCAGGGGGTCTGGGTGAGGCAATATCCGCAATCTTCCGGAACGAAATGGCAGGAGGCAGCTGCTTCACCTGTTCGTCCGGGCAGTGTCGGGCCACTGAAGACTTCACTTACATCAGCTGCAATGAGTACGTCAGCTCCATACCGACGAACTGTGAAGTCCGTGCCTATCGAAGGTGTGCTGCACGTCGGTGAGGCGGGAGGCATGTTGATCCCCTTGAGCATCTCATTGACCATGTTGACCCACTTGAGTGACTTGGCCGCTAGCCCTGAGCGAGGCGGGGTGTAGGCCACGATGAAAGCGGATTCCAGCTCGCCCCGCTGGTGGCTGAGAGCACCAGCGCGTCTTTGTACCTGCTTGGGCTGGCTCTCAGGATCGACGACGGCAGGCGAACCGAACCGCTGGCTCACCCAGTACACCGAACCTGCATGACAATTGAGGAGCGGTCCGCGGCCATAGCCCCTCGTGTAGACTTCTTGCTTGAAAGACTTGAGCTGGTCGACTTGTGAGCTGGCGCCGAGTAGTCGCCACCGCGTAGCTGGAGGCATCTTCACCTGCACGGCGCTGTAGGTGAGGCTGAACACGAGGCAGCGAGGCAGCGCCAGCAGCGAGATTCTGTATACTCCCCCTCGGAGGAACGGCATGGCGATCCAGATCGTCATGAAACATATGGAGGCCAGCCAGGCTGGCATGTGATGGAAGGCGCTCTCTGCGGGCGGAACTGCTCTGCGCGGGGTGCCTGCTTGCCCGCTGAAGAGGTGGCTTGGGCAGAAGCGGCGGCTGAGGAGGAGGAGGAGGAGGAGGAGGAGGAGGAG
>CAUYUJ010020101.1:25000-47751 GCA_963575745.1 Prorocentrum cordatum | reverse complement strand
AAATGGCCCCAAGACGGCCCGACGTGGTTCCACGATGTCCCGCGAGCGCTCCAAGAGGGCCCCCGCGGCGCGCCAACATCCAACCAGCCCCTTTATGGCGTAAGTGGTCTAGATCGTTTCCTCTTCCCACCCGCATCCTTCCCCATTCGGGGTGGGGGGTTCCCCCCCCCCCCCCCTTGCCCCCGTCGCCTGGACCTGGGCGGGGCGGGGGGGTGGGGGTGGGGGTTGGTGTTGGGGTGGGTGGGGTGGTGGTGGTGGTTGGTGGTGTGGTGGGTGTGGTGTTTGTGTGTGTGTGGTGTGTGTGTGTTTGGTGTGTGTGTGTGTGTGTTGTGTTGTGTCGTGTGTGTCTTGTGTGTGGGGTGGTGGGTGTTTGTGTGTGTGTGTGTGTGTTGTGTGTGTGTGTGTGGTTAGTGTGTGTGTGTGTGTGTGTAGTGTGTTGTGTGTGTGTGGAGGGGGGGGGGGGGGGGGGGGGTGGGCGGTGGTGGTGGGGGGTGGTGTGTGTGTGTGTGTGGTGTGTGTGGTGTGTGTTGTGTGTGTGGTGTGTGTGTGTGTGTTTGTGTGTGTGTGTGGTGTGTGGGGGGGGGGGTAGGGGGGGGGGGTGGTGGTGGTGGTTGGTGGTTGGTGGTGTGTGTTGTGGTGTACATGTGTGTGTGTGTGTGGTGTGTGTGTGTTTGTGTGTGTTGTGTGTGTGTGTGTGTGTGTCAAGTGGTGTGTGTGTGTGTGTGTGTGTGGTGGGGGGGGGCGGGGGGGGGGGCGGGGGGTCGTTGGTATTTGGGGCGTCCAAGGTTGCCCAGGACGGCTCGAAGAGCGCTTCAGGGAGCCAGCTATGGCTTCCAATATGGCTCGAGATACACCAAGACGCTTCATGGTGGCTCCGAATCTGTTCCAAGAAGCCCCAAGTCCGCCCAAAGACGGCTCCAAGAGGTCAAGTGGCTTCCCAAGGAGGTCTCAACGAGGCCCAACTCCTCCACCAACCAAAAGACTACTAATGAGGTTTGCCGTTTTGGCTTGTTCGTTTCCGACGGCCATCCGAGGCCTCAAGATGGCCCCGCTATGGCCCAAGAAGGCAGACGCACCAATGTGGGCCCAAAAGGGCAACAATATTGCTGAAAGAAAGCGCACGAGCACACCACGAGCGCCCCTAAGAGGGGGCCATGAGGCGATTTTGGGCGTTCCCCAGGGGGGGGGTGGTGGTGGGGGGGGAACGCATGCTTTTTCTTTGGTCGATATCTTCCATTATGGCCCCAACAGGCGCTCATGCCCCAAGAGCCCCCCAACTGACTCCAACCTGGCACCCAAGAGGCGCCCCAAGAGCCCCTTCCCCCTCCCCCCTCCCGCACGAGGCCCCAGGAGCGCCCCGGCCGAGACGCCCGAGAGCCTCTCTGGACCGCCAAGGGGCCCCCAACACCCCCCAAGAGGCATCCAAAAGGCTTCCAGGAGACATCCGAGAGGTGTCCCAGATGCTTCTGGCTATTATGCTGGCCCTCGTCCCCAGCATCCTCCTCTTCCCCATCCTCATCCTCATCAGATTCCTCCTCATCCTTCTCCCCCTCCTCCTCCTCTTCCTCCCCTCCTCCCCCCCCCCTCCCTCCTCCTCCTTCCTCCTCCTTTCCTCCCCCCCCCCTTCCTCCTCACTAAGCATCGTCCTTCTCCCACTCCTCATCCATCAATCCATCCAGCCTCCCCTTTCCCCTTCATCCACCCTTCGCTCGGTTCGGTTGTCCCCATCTTTGCTCCCGCCATTCCCTGGCCACCTCAACTCGCCTGGGCCCTGTTTCGCAGGTCGTCGGGCCCGATGGCCAGTGACAGGCCAGCCTGTGTGGCGCGCATGGCCGCGCCCCAAAAACAAACCTGCGGAGGCTGTTCTCCAAAAGCGTGAACAAACAAACAAACCTTGGAAGCACGCCACCCCCCCCCCCCCCCCCCTCCCCACCCCCATCTCTACCCGCTCCGCCCCAACCCCTCGCCCACCGCCCCGAGTCAGGGGCTGTTCGGCCGCAATTTTTTTCCTGGCACGCTGAACCTCGCAACAATGGGCTTTTGTTTGCTTTAATGGGGGATGGGGTGCACGGGGGGTGGGGGGGTCGGGCGCGGACCCTTGCGGCTCAGAGGCCGAGCCCCCCCTCCCCCCCCAGTTCGATCGCGGCTGTCGAGTTTCTTGCCCCCCCCTCCAGCCGCGATAAGAAGACTGACCGCTCGGCGTTGGTGGCCTGCTCTCGGCCCCCAGGCGGGCTCCCTTATAAGGTTCGCAGGAGACCCAGTCAGGGCCTTGCATGCAAAACAATGTGGTTCTCCGTCTTCCCTCTCCCCCCCCTGCCGATCACTCCTCGTCGTTCCTCGGGTGCCGCGGGGGACTTCGACGCTTAAGCCGCGGTGCGCGCGGATCGGGGGGGGGGGGGGGGGGGGGGAATGGGGGCCCCCTAAATTGGTTTTCTTCTTAAGGGCTCTTTTGTCAGGCCAGGATTCTTGCGGGGGGGTTGGCGCCATGGCGATTGCTTTGGGATGGGCTGGTGCGGGTGCCCGAAGCTAGAAAAATTATGAGCAGTTATGAAAGTTATAAGAACTCATGAACAGTTATCAAAAGTTATGAACAGTTATGAAAATTACAAAAACATATAAAAAACTCGCGTAAGTGAGTTGTGAAAAACTGCAAAGCTAATTTTGGCATTTTTTATAATTCTTCAGAACCGAACTTATAATCTCACAAGACCCAAATTCAGGAAACACCCCGCATCAGCTGCCCGGCGCGGCGGCGCGAGAGGGCGAAAAGGACAAGACGCGGCGCTATGGGGTGGTCGCGCTGCCGTTCGCGATGGAGCCCGGGGGCCGCCTTGGCCAAGCGGCCGTGCAGGCGCTGGCGACTTTGCACTGTGAAAGTGCAGAGTTTGGGCGCCTCCGCCCGGGCACGACGAGCGCCAGCGCCTTGGCCCTCGGCCGCTTGCGCGCTGACCTGGAGGCGGAGGTGGCGCGCCGCGCCGCCCAGACGCAGCTGGCCGCGCTGGGGGGCATGTCGCTCCGGGCGCTGGGCTGGGCCACCGGCGCGCAGCAGTGGCGGCGGAACGACGCGCGCGGCATTCGAGAAAAGGGGTTAGCAAGCTTAGCATGTGTTGGTGGTGGGACGGACTGTGGATGTGCCCGAGGGAGGGAGGGAGGGAGGGGGGGGGGGGAGGAGGAGGAGGAGGAGGAGGCGGAGGAGGAGGAGGCGGAGGAGGAGGCGGAGGAGGAGGAGGAGGAGGAATGCTTCAGTTTCTAGGTCCCGTATCCCCCCTAGCGCTGATCGAAGACATTTGCGCGGATCTCCCAGGCATTATGTTTGCGCCGTTGTCTGTTCCTCTATCCTACCCTCTCCGCCCAAGCTCGCAGTTTTAAGGGTGAGTGTATCGGTGTCGTTTAACCGATCTGCGCGAGGCGTTGCAGACTGACATGATGGACCGCGTCCGCAATGATTTCCCTTTCGGCCCGAATGAGCAGCGCGCGCAGGCCAGCGCGGTTTCGGCGATCCGGTCGGTTGGCGCTGGCCCTGCCTCTCCTGGCTTTGCCCTTCATTCGACCTATGAGGTGGATTCCGTCTTGGACACCCCTTCCCTTCGAGACCCCCGCCAAATTACGCCCCCAGTTTGGGGTGAACCCTTCGAAACCCGCAGGGGGCGGCCCATATCCCCACTTAGGGGGGGTACATCGGCCAGTCGGCCCGTGGGGCCCCAGGCCACGCCGCCTGGGATGGGGGCCGGACAAACGACACTCCGTGCAGGCGGGCTCCTACGAGCACCGCTCGAGAAGACCTCTAAGTTACCTAACGGCGAAGACTGATAGGTTTCTAATGGGCAAAAAAAAAACATCTTGACTCCGCAGGGGGGTCTGGGCAGATGCCGGACGGATGCCGGGGAGAATTCGCGGAAGTCGTTTTTAGCAAACAGTTGCACACTTCGTGGTCTTCGAGGTCCCAGAACTCCATTCCTGGGCCACATTCTGAATGCCCGGAACCAACTGTGAGCCACTTCGTGCTTTTCGAGTTCCCAGAATTCCGTTCCTGGGCATGATTTTGAATGCCCGGAGCCAACTGTAGGCCATTTCGTGTTCTTCGAGTTCCCAGAACTGTATTCTGGGGCGACATTTTGAATGCCTGGAGCCAACTGTAGACCACTTCGTGCTCTTCGAGTTCCCAGAATTCCACTCCTGGGCCGCATTCTCAATGCCCGGGGCCAACTGTAGGCCACTTCGTGCTCTTCGAGTTCCCAAAGTTCATTCCTGGGCTGCATTTTCAATGCCCGGGGCCAACTGTAGGAGGATCAGGGGCAAGAGCACAAGGAGGAGGAGGAGGACGAGCAAGACGAGGAGGACGAGGACGAACGCGAGGAGGAGGAGGAGGGGGGGGAGGAGGAGGAGGAGGAGGAGGAGGAGGAGGAGCAGGAGCAGCAGCAGGAGAAGGAGGACGAGCAGGAGGAGCAGGAGGAGGAGGAGGAGGAGGACGAGCAGGAGAGGAGGACGAGCAGGAGGAGGAGGACGACCAGGAGGAGGAGGAGGAGGAGGAGGAGGAGGAGGAAGAGGAGGAGGAGAACGAGGAGGGGAGGGGGAAGACGACCAGGAGGAGGAGGAGGAGGAGGAGGAGGAGGAGGAGGAGGAGGAAAAGGAGGAGAATCCGTAGCCATTTTGGCTCAAGCCGTTGTCTGGGGCCTTCGCCTTCGCTGGGGTTGGGGTTCGAGCTGGTCACAGAGACCCGCGCGATCCTCGTTCAGAAGCCCTGCCAAGGGTGAGGATCGTTTCATTTTCGGCCACTTTCCGCCTCGCAGTCTCGTCAAAGTCTGCGGTCGCGGCATGTCAAATGGTTGGCGTGACGCGTCTTGGAGATGCGAGCTCTGCGGGTGTGGAAAGACTCCTATGCACGTGGCATATTGCAAGCATTGCGGGAAGCACTGGCAGACGGGAAAGGACAAGAAACCCAAGTCGAAGCCCAAGGGCAAGGGGGCGGATGATGAGTTTCATCCTCCTGGTCTGCCTGCTCGTGGTGCTGGCGCTGCGGCAGGACAAGGTCTGGCGCCGCTCCCAGTGGGCCTGCTGCAGGCAGGAACGGACCCCTTGCCCAACGTGTCGGTGGCGGAGCTCAAGCAGCTCATCGAGCTGGGCAGGAAGGCTGGCAACGAGCATATGTCCGAGTAGTACCAGCAGGTGCTGGCTGTCAAGGACAAGCGCGAGGTCCCGCCCCAGGCGCGGGCGGACCAGGCACACAAGAACACGAAGAAGCTGGAGGTCGACCTGGAGAAGGAGACTGCGGTGCTGGACGACCTGCACTCGCGTGTGGCCCTCCAGCAGTCCAAGGCGGCAGGCATCCTCCAGCGCTTGGGGGGGGGGGGGGGGGGGGGGGGGGCAGGGGCAGATCTACGAGGGGGCGATCACGGAGCTGCACGCCACGATGGCTCCCGTGGTCTCGGCCCCCCCGCCCTTGCCGCAGCTGTCCTTGTCAGCGCTGCTGGAGGGCAAGCAGGGCGAGTGGGGGCTGTCGTGCGGGGGCGACCTCTTCGGCCTGGCGGACTACGTCGACGTCGAGGAGAGCGACAAGCAGGAGGCGAAGAGGCGCGAACAGGAGCTCAAGACAAAGTTCACGGAGATGGCCCGCGCCAAGTTCGGGGAGCTCAAGCAGTAGGCGGAGCAGTGCAAGGCGGACCACGAGCAGCTCAAGAAGCGGCTCGAAGGCAAGCGTCGGCGCCAGGAGCCACCAGAAGCTGCCGAGCCTGGAGATGGTGCTGGAGCGGCTGGCTCAGCTGCTGCGGAGCAGGGCGCTCAGGCGCCAGCGGCCGCCGCGGCGGCTCCAGCAGGCGGAGGCGCAGGCGCCGCCGAGCCCAGCGTGCCGCCGCCGCAAGCCGTCGACAAGGGGGCCACGGGCAAGGGCCAGACCGCCGCCCAGGTCCGCGCCCACGCCCAGCGGCTCGTCGGCAAGGGGCCTGGCTCAGGCAAAGGGGCAGCGGATTCTCCGCAGAGCCTTTAGCACAGGCCGCCTCGCCAGTGCCAGTCAAGGGCCTCTTGCAGCCAAAAGTGCCTCTTCAAGTACACCGTGGCACTTGGTCACGGCAAATGTATCAGGTTGGAAAGGGGCGCAGTCGATTCTAACGGACAGCAGGCTTAGCGACGTTTCAGTTTTCTGCCTCCAAGAGTGCAGAGTTTTGCGCGAGAATGTCTGTCAGCATGAGCAGTCCATGAGAAGCGAAGGTTTCAAATTGAGACTATCTTCAGCGGGTGCGACTGACCGAGGGGGCATCTCCTCGGGCGTCGGCGTCGCGGTCCGCCAGCACATCGGAGTTGGCGAACCGCCGCAGGTACACAGACATCTCCTCCACTCGCGTTGCTCGATCGCGTGGGTGAACGGGTGCGTGAAAGGGGGCTTCTATGTCGCCAGTGTGCACATCCCAGATGGCGGGGGAGTTGCAGGAGCTAAAGGGCAGCAAATCATGAATCAGTTGGGGCAATTCTTGTTTGGGGCCCAGAAGCCCTTCGTCATATCTGGGGATTTCAACAGTTTACCTTCGGAGGTTCAGAGTCTTCGGAGCGTTCGGAAGACGAGGGGCGTTGTGGTGAGTTGTAACATGCCGACTTGTCGCGTGGGCAAAATTTGGCGTGAGCTAGATGTCTTCGTGGTCTCTCATGAGCTCGTCGGTGTCGTCAGATCGTGTGAGCGTCTATCGGACTCGGCGAATAAGACGCATTTCCCTGTCCGACTGTCTCTGGGAACCGATGCGCACTTGCAGCTTAGGTCGCGCGTCGAGGTGCCCATGCCTTTTCCGACAGAGAGGCCTATAGGACCAGTCCCACTGCCGCAGGACTGGTCAGATATCAGCACTTCGTTCGAGGCGCTCGACGAGGCGCCGACGGCAGAAGGTTTCAAAAAAAAATCTATGGGCAGCTATGCGATCGCATGGAGGCCGAGCTCTGCGGCACTCTGAGCATTCCAGTCTCGGATCGACCTAAGTACTGTGGGGGGAGTCGGGGCTTTCGGGTGGTGGAACAGCCGACTCTGGAATGCGCTCAGGGACCGTTTCCGAAATGTCCGAAGCAGACGAGGAGTATGAGGAGATATCAGGTTTGGCTGGAAAAGTTGAGTTGCTTGGTGAGCAAGGGGCGTTCTTGGGGGTCCAAGGGTGTTCGCGACTTACTCTGGAGGCTTAACTGGTCGAGCCCGAGTTTGGCAGATGTTCCAGGCTGGAAGCAGTTTCGCTCTTCTCTGCAGCTGACCGCGGGCGTCGGCTTGGACGGCATCTCCGCGGGGCTGCACGCGTTGCGCAGCTTGGCGGATCCGGAGGAGGCGGAGTCCAGGAGCAAGATGACCAAGGAGTGGAGGAGCCGGGTATCCCAATCTTTGGGGTCTGGAGGGGGCGCGGTCTACAAGTGGACCAAGGAGCCTCAAGGATGGGCTTCTGATGCAGTGGGGCCAGCTGGAGCCCCTGCGGGGCCAGTGGGCGCTGTCGAGAATTTGCTTAGGGAATGGCGTGAGATTTGGCGCGAGGGCGAACCTTCTCGGTTTCTGGCTTCTGACCTGAACCTACCCTTGGGCGAACCTCCCCCTCCACCAGCGGCCGAACAGCTTCGTGAGGTTCTCAAGAGGTTCAAAAAGGGCACGGCGGTCGGTATTGACGGTTGGAACCCTTGTGGTTTGAAGATGTTGAGCGACAAGGCTTTGACGGCCTACGGGCTGTTCCTCGGCTTTATAGGAGAGCACCTACTGATGCCTGAACAATGCGATGTTTCTTTTGGTTTGTCTTCAGAAGCCAGACGGAGGTCATTGACCCGTAGGAGCGCTGGCAACATGCATCCGCATCCTGGGCCGACTCAGACGAGATCAGGCCAACCAATGGGGCGGAATCGTGCCCTGAGCTGCGTGCGCGGCGGCAAGGGCAAGAGTTGCGAGCGCGCAGTGTGGCAGCAGGCGGCGCGTGCCGAAGCTGCAGAATCTATCGCGGCTAGTTCGGGGTCAGCGCTGATAGATCCAGAGAAGTGCTATGAGAAGATCCCCCACGATGTCCTTTGGAGGTCCTGCCAGAAGCGCAGTTTCGACTTAGGACGGGCTCGGCTTTTGTTGATGGTGTACGGGGGGCGGAGGATGATCAAGGTGAGGGAGGTCGTCTCGTCGGTTATCAGGTTGAATCGCTCGGATCATCGCGGGCTGTTCGTTTGCGACGACGTTACTGCGCGCTGTGCTGTGCGATTCTTTAGTGTGCATGCGTGATCGATGGCCGAGCGTACACCTGTATGTCATGGTAGACGACATAACATTAGAAGCAATCGGTTCGGCACGTTTCGTTCGACAGACGCTAGCTGCTGCGGTCCCCTACGCGTGCAAGCAGTTACAGCATCTGGAGCAAGTGGTTTCACGCAAGAAATGCCAGGTGCTGGCTTCTACCAAGGAGTTAGCGGCGCAGCTAGGCAAATATCTGCGTGCGTATAGTTCCAAGGTGTGTGCCAGCGTCAAGAACCTAGGGCACGACTTCGGGTTGCAGGCTCGCGCAGGTAAACCAGTGCAGAAGTCCAGGGTCAGCAAACTCAGGAGGCGCGCGCATCGATTTCGGGCCCTCAAGCATCATCGTAAAGGGCTTACACGGGTTTACCGTGCAGGAGGTCTAGCCTCGGCCACGCACGGAGTGCGGGTCATGGGCATGCCAGATAGTGAGTTGCAGAAGTTGAGGGCTGTCTCGGCCTTCGCGCTCTTCGGCAAGGCCAAGGGCCGCTCGCGCGCCGTGCAGTTTTTGTTGTTGGGCCCTCCAGATGCCGATCCGTCCTTCCAGGTGAACTCGCTCCCGCTGCTCACTTGGTTGTTGGCGCTGCACCAGGAATGGGTTCCCACAAACA
This sequence comes from Prorocentrum cordatum, assembly GCA_963575745.1. Classification (NCBI taxonomy): domain Eukaryota; class Dinophyceae; order Prorocentrales; family Prorocentraceae; genus Prorocentrum; species Prorocentrum cordatum. The sequence goes on along the minus strand of CAUYUJ010020101.1, from coordinate 38,916 downwards.
TGACGGACACAAATATTCCACAGGGCCTTGACACGGGCCCATCAGGGCTGGGGATATGTGCGAGGCCCTGCAGGGGCCGTCGTCCAAACCCTCAGGCGTCTCGGGTGGACGGCAAGGTCGTATCACATGTGGATTGACCCCCGTGGGCTCCAAGTTGACCTCCTTCAAACTGGAATCCCCACCCTCAAAACAGTTATCTATATGGGTATCAAGCGGCAGCTCGAGCAGGCGGCCGCCAAGCACCTCGGTTGGGAGGGTTTTGCGTTCCTGGATCCTGTGAAAGCAGAGCTCAGGCAGCTTCGGGGACGTGGGCCCTCGGCTCAGGCTGACCTGGTGGCCATTCATATGGCTGGGGGCCTCTGGGCTCAGGATAAGATTTTCAAGTATAGGTACAGTATCGCTCGTGAATGCAGGTGGTGCTTGGGCGCTCCAGGTACCATATCGCCCCGTTTGTACAGGTGCGACGGTCTTGCTGGCTGGAGGCGCGATCAGGGTTTCAACGAGCTGATTTCCATAGGCAGAGATTCCCCCGACAACCAGATGGTTGACTTCGGCTGCTTGGATAGCAAGCGAGATGATCTTTCCCCTCCGTTGCAGGTCGGTGAGAGCCAAACGAGTTGGTACCCTCGGGAAGACATCTTGGGGGACTTATAGTTATTGATGGGTCTGGGTTAAATCCTGATATTGATTGGATGTCGAGGGCGGGGTGGTCGGCATGCTCTCTCAGACCAGGCGCGGAGGAGGTCCAAGCAGTTGCTTACGGCCCCGTTCCAGGCTTGGTCCAGTCCCCAGGACTTGCCGAGCACTACGCGTTCCTGATGGCCCTGACCCTCATGCCAGCCAGAGCCACGATCGTGACAGATCACAAGAACTTGCTGCTGGCCCTCGAGAAGGGCCCAGAGGTAAAGCGTTGCCCTACTCAGCCACATTGGGAGATCTGGAGGCAGATTTTCTGGAACATCGATGGCATCGGGAGAGAAAGCGTCGAGCTGGTTTGGATGCCTTCCCATTGGTCCAGGTCCTGGTATAGGATCCATGGGTATTCTGATGAGTGGTTTCCTGGGAATGCCGCGGCTGACAAATATGCTAGGTTTGGCGCTATGGGGCACCCGCCGGTGGCCCACGTAGATCAGCGTGTAGCAGCAGCCATGCATGTAGGCAGTCAGCTTGTTCGGATGCTCGGAGGAACTTTGAGCAACCTAAGCCAGAGAGGTTTTCCTGATGTAAATAGAATTCCCAAGAAGAGTAAATGCAAGCCTGTAGCTCTTGGGGCGGCCCAGCCTGTGGTCACCCTCAAGATAGACAGGTCGGATAATAATCACCTCCTCCACCTCGCAGACGGGGTCTGGGGGTGTAGAATGTGCGGCAGAGCCTCCGTGAAGAGAAGCATTGTCGTGCAGGACCCCTGTCCAGGCAAGCCGCGTGTCCTGGCCAGGTGTCACGACACCCACAGAATGTGGAGTGTCAACGCTGAACTGTTCTTTTGTATGGCCTGTGGTTGCCACGCGCGGAGGCAGGTCAAGGACTTGGCCCTGCGATGCAACCAAGGGCCAACCAGTGGTGCGGAGCGCTCACTCAAGTTGTTGCGCAAAGGTGTGGACCCAACCAGCAAGAAGGAGGTTGGGGCGCCATTCCCCGCCCACTAATTCAAATGGTCTGTGCGTGTCTTGCGCTGCGGGACACGCGCTCCGAGGCTCCAGAGGCTCCAGAGGCTCCAGAGGAGGAGGAGGAGGAGGAGGAGGAGGAGGAGGAGGAGGAGGAGGAGGAGGAGGAGGAGGAGGAGGAGGGGAGGGCGGCTGGCTGCCCCGGCCGGCTGCCCCGACCGGCCACATTATCAATGCCCGGAGCCAACTGTAGGCCACTTCGTGGTCTTCGAGTTCCCAGAACTCCATTCCTGGGCATGTTTTTGAATGCCCGGAGCCAACTGTAGGCCACTTCGTGTTCTTCGAGTTCCCAGAACTCCATTCCCGGGCCACATTTTGAATGCTGAGGCAGGCTGATGCTGAGGCTGAGGCAGGCTGAGGCTGAGGCAGGCTGAGGCTGAGGCCGAGGCGAGGCTGAAGGCAGGCTGAGGCTGAGGCTGAGAGGCTGAGGCTGAGGCTGGCTGAGGCTGAGGCTGAGGCTGAGGGCTGAGGCAGGCTGAGGCTGAGGCCGAGGCTGATGCTGAGGCTGAAGCAGGCTGAGGCTGAGGCTGAGGCTGAGGCTGAGGCTGAGGCTGAAGGCTGAGGCTGAGAGGCTGAGGCTGAGGCTGAGGCTGAGGCTGAGGCTGAGGCTGAGGCTGAGGCTGAGGCTGAGGCTGAGGCTGATGCAGGCTGAGGCTGAGGCAGGCTGAGGCTGAGGCCGAGGCTGAAGGCAGACTGAGGCTGAGGCTGAAGCAGGCTGAGGCTGAGGCTGAGGCAGGCTGAGGCTGAGGCTGAGGCAGGCTGATGCTGAGGCAGGCTGAGGCTGAGGCTGAGGCTGAGGCTGCAGGCTGAGGCTGAGGCAGGCTGAGGCTGAGGCCGAGGCTGAAGGCAGACTGAGGCTGAGGCTGAAGCAGGCTGAGGCTGAGGCTGAGGCAGGCTGAGGCTGAGGCAGGCTGAGGCTGAGGCTGAGGCTGAGGCAGGCTGAGGCTGAGGCTGAGGCTGAGGCTGCGACTGAGGCCGTTGCCACTGCGACTGTCATCGCGAATGCGACTACGACTGCGAGAACAGCAGAATTCTACAACTGGATTCTCATCTGAATCTTACGGGGAATGCTTCCAGATATGCTCCTACGCATCGCTGTTCGGTTGCTTTGCCGGGATAATTTTTGTTTGCAGGCAGGGGTATACCATACAATTAATACTTACTATATATGATACGAATCTGCTCTTGAGGACCGAGGCTGGACTCTAGATCCAAAGGTACCGCCTCACGCTGGGAGACGCGCCAGAGGCCCGGCCTCTGGATCTGTTCACGCCGCACTGCGACTTGGCCATGTCCATGCCCATTCTCGGCGGCGAGAGAGGGGGGGAGAGGAGGCAGCGGGGCTTCTCGGAAGCCCTCCTGCGTCCCGAGAAGTCTTCTGTGCCTTCGGGGAAGGCTCAGAACAAATCTCTCAGAAGGCCAGCTGACTTCCGAGCCTTATGAGAAGGCCCGCTCCTCCTCACTCCACCTCGGGCTCGCCGCCGACATTCGCTTCCTCCCCCTCCTTCTCTCGCGATTCTTCTCCCCCAATCCCCGAGTTCCGCCTAAAAAGTTTGGCCGCTCAGAGGGAAACCCTGGGATGCACCCCCTGTGGGCTATTCGGACGCACCACCCTCGGGGATGGACGCTCCGCTCCCCCATCGTACATCCCAAGGTTGGCCGCACTCGAAAGACCCACGAAGTCTGGGGTAGGGGTCGACGTAACCCCTCCTCCTCCTCCTCCTCCTCCTCTTCCTCCTCCTCCTCCTCCTCCAGTCCTTTCCTTATACATAACTTCTCCCTGTCGCATCCCCAGGCCGGTTGAAAGGGCGGGTTTCGCTTGAAATTTCTTCACCATTCATGAAGGTGAAGCTTAAATATTGGCAACATGTTCACAAATGGAGGTCGAGTCGTTTTCAACATGTAGCTGTCGCTTTAGCGCCGCGCATAGTCGTTCTCAAAATTTGCAAGAGTTTTACGGATTGAGGGCGGGTTGCTTTCAAAATGCGGTTCTCGCTTTAGCGCCGAGCCCATGCGTTTTAAACACTTACAAGAGTTTCACGGTTTGAGGACGGATGGGTTTCAACATGTGGCTCTCGCCTTAGCGCCGCGCGCATTCGTTTTTTAACATTGTCAGGAGTTTCGCGGATCGAGGGCGGGTCGTTTTCAAAACGTGGCCCTCGTCTTAGCGCCGCGCGCATTCGTTTAAACAATTTGCAAGCGTTTCGCGGATTGAGGGCAGTTCCTTTTCAACACGTGGCTTCCGCTTCTAGCGCTGCGCACATTCCTTTCTAATACTGCAAGAGTTTCACGGAATCCAATCGTCAGCGTACCAGAAATTGTGTGTGTGTGTGTTGGGAGAGATGCAGGACTATGAGGGTGCAGCAGTTACTCTGCTCCGCTGTGCCGACGTCCCAGGAACGAGGGGGCCACATGCGAACCCTACATACCCCTACCGCCCACGACTTCTGAGGGAGAGGGCGGGGTTCACTTCGCTCGGGAGCTCCCGAGCGAAGTGGACCCCACCCTCCCCCCAGAAATCGTGGGGGGCAGGGGCAGGGTTCGCATGTGGCCCCCCTTGGAACGGCGTTCTGGCGCGATCCATGATCGTCAGGACGCAACAGTCAGGTTGAGCCGTGGCGTTGCATGTTGTGGCACGCTTCAGGCTCTGAAAACGGTTGTCTTCCAACGTGGCAGTTCCCTCAGTGGCAATGAGCCATTGTAGGGGCCTGTGAAGAGGGAGCTTCGAGGGAGGGTCTATTCCAACACCGTGGGTGACTCTTGGGTTTGCGCTGGTCCTCCCTCTCCTTCCCCTCCTGGGTCCTCCTCCTCCTCCTCCTCCTCCTCCTCCCTCGCCTCGCCCTCCTCCTCCTCCTCCTCCCCCCTCTTCCCCTCCTCTCCTCCTCCTCCTCCTCCTCCTCCCTCCTCCTCCTCCTCCTCCTCTCTCCTCGTGCCCCCCCCCCCCCCCCCCGCAGGAGGTGGCGGAGGAGGCGGCGCGGGGCGTGCCCCGCTCCTACGACCCCGCCGGCGCCGAGGCGCCCCCGGCCCTCCCCAGGGGCACATGCCGTGCCCTGCCGCGCGTCGTGTCGCTTTCGCTGCCCCGTGTCTGCGTGCGCGGGTGCGTGCGTGCGTGCGTGCGTGCTTGCGCGTGCGCGCGCGCGTGCGTGCGTGTGTGTGTGGGTATGTATCTATATCTGTATCTATATCTATAGATCTATCTATCTATCTATCCATCCATCCATCCATCCATCCATCCATCCATCCATCCATCCATCTATCTATCTATCTATCTATCTATCTATCTATCTATCTATCTATCTATCTATCTATCTATCTATGTCTCTCTCTCTCTCACTCTCTCTCTCTCTCTCTCTCTCTATATATATATATATATATATATATAGACGGCGCGCCGGGCTCGGGGGCCGAGGGCCGGAGCCTCGACCGCAGATGTGGGGCCCGGGGCCCGGGCCCGCAGGCCCCAAATCGCTCTGGGGAGCCCTCAGACAGCAATCCCGGCGGCCCCAGACGGTCTCGAGACACCCTCAAGACGCCGTCCAGGGGTCTCTGGGGACGCACGTGGCGTTTTAAACTGCCCTGGAGGCCCCCAAGACGCCCCAAGAGGCCTTCAGGATGCCGCCCAAGAGCGCCCCGAGAGGGCAAAATCGTTGATTTTGTTTTTTTGTTCAATGTTTTTTCTTTTTTTTGCATTCTCGCTGTTTCGTGTTTCCGGCGCTAAAGCACCGCCCAAGAGGCTCCCAAAACCGCTCCAGGACGGCCCAAAAGGCCCCCAAGAGAGCCCCAAGACAGCTCGAGATAGCCCCGAGACGGCCCCAGAGCCGCCCAAGACGGCGCAAAAGGGTCCCAAGAAGGCCCCCAAAGGGGCCCAAGACGCCCCCAAGAGGCCCCAAGATGCCCCCAGGAAGCCCCCAAGAGGCCCAAAGAGGTCCCCAAGAGGCCCCAAGAGGCCCCCAAGAACCCCAAAAGAGGCTCCAAGAGGCCCCAAGACGGCACCCAAAAGGCTTCAATTTTTTTTCTAAGAGGCCCCCGAAGACATGCCAAGAAGGTCCCATGACGACTTCAAGAAGCAGTCCAGGATGCTCCGAGGAGGCCCCAATAATATAAGCTCGCTTGCACTTGAGCGCGCGCGAAACGCGCGACGGTTCTAACGTGTGTGTGTGTGTGTGTGTGTGTGTGTGTGTATGTGTATGTGTATGTGTGTGTGTGTGCGTGTGTGCGCATGTGTGCGCATGTGTGTGTGTGTGCGTGTGCGTGTGTGTGTGTGTGTGTGTGTGTGCGTGTGTGTGTGTGTGTATATGCTTGTTTGTGTGTGTGTGTGTGGGTCTTTGTGTGTGTGTATCTGTCTGCGTGTGTGTGTGTGTGTGTGTGTGAGTGTGTGTGTGTTTGTGTTTGCTTGTGTGTGCGACTGGATGGCTGATGGCGTCCTCCACTCTCATGCTGCCGAGGCGCCTCCCCTTCCCCGGCGCACCGCCTTGCTCTTTTGCGCTCTGTTTCGTTTTCGTTGCTTTGGTCTCCAGAGGAGGAAACAGGTAACCATACCGCTACCCTCTGTTCGTTTTCGCCTGCCTGGGCCTCCGGGGAGGCCCTCGTCGCCACCGCTGGACTCGCCCCGAAATCCTGGTCAGAACGCACCCCGGGAGAGGTTTGGAGGAGTAGCGGTATGGGTACACATTTGGCGATGCTTAAGAAAACTTAAGTTCGGCCAGAGTCTCGATTATTCTTAACGTTTCAATGTGAATCCTAAGATTTCAATCGAAATTCTTTGTTTTTATTCAAATTCTGAGACTATGAATTTCGTAACCCATGATTTCTTAAGCATTTCGCAGGGTGTACCTTTTGGTTTCCCCCGTTTTTGTTTGTTTGGTGTGTGTGTGTGTGTTTCGACTTGGGTGGTCTCTGAGGAGAACCTGGCTGGGCGTAGACGCACGCGTTCCGCTGCTCGCGCTCGTCTTTCTGGGCCTCGTCGCCGCGCGCGGGGCCGTTGCGCCAACCATTTTTTGTTATAGACATATATATATATATATGTGTATAGATGTATAAATTCATTCCCGGCGGAGCCGGGTGAAATTCCGTGCCCGGCGGTGACTGACTGAGTGACTGATTGACTGACTGATTGACTGACTGATTGACTGACTGATTGATTGACTGACTGGACGTCAGGAGGGCACCTTGAACAACACATTTCAAACCGCCCGCGGGCGCGGAAAGGCAACTACGCGACACATTTCGACCCGCCCGCGGGCGCGCAACCGCAACCGCAACTGGGCGACACATTTCAACCGTCCGCGGGCGCGCAACCGCAACCGCACCTGGGCGACACATTTCAACCCGCCCGCGGGCGCGCAACCGCAAGTGGGCAACACATTTCAACCTGCCCGCGGGCGCGCAACCGCAACCACAACTGGGCCACACATTTCAACCCGACCGCGGGCGCGTAACCTCAACCGCAACTTGGCGACACATTTCAACCCGCCCGCGGGCGCGCAAGCGCAACTGGGCGACACATTTCAATCCGCCCGCGGGCGCGCAACCGCAACCGCAACTGGGCGCCACATTTTGGCCCGCCCGCGGGCGCGCAACGGCAACCGCAACTGGGCGACAGACACATTTCAACCCGCCCGCGGGAGCGCAACCGCAACCGCACTTGAGCGACACATTTCGAACACATTTCCACCCGCCCGCGGGCGCGCAACCGCAACCGCACCTGAGCGACACATTTCAACCCGCCCGCGGCCTCGCAAAGGCAACTACGCGACACATTTCGACCCGCCTGCGGGCGCGCAACCGCAACCGCAACTGGGCGACACATTTCAACCCGTCCGCGGGCGCGCAACCGCAACCGCACCTGGGCGACACATTTCAAACCGCCCGCGGAAGCGCAACCGCAACTGGGCGACACATTTGAACCCGCCCGCGGGCGCGCAACCGCAACCACAACTGGGCGACACATTTCAAACCGCCCGCGGGCGCGCAAGCGCAACTGGGCGACACATTTCAACCCGCCCGCGGGCGCGCAACCGCAACCGCAAGTGGACCATACATTTCAGCCCGACCGGTGGCGCGCAACTGCAACCGCACCGCTCACCAGCCGTCCTCCTCCAGGGGATCTGGGGCGGAGGAAGTGTGGGGGGGAGGTGGGAGGGCGGGGGGAGGGTGGAGGGAGGTGGGAGGGAGGAGGAAGTAGGGGGGGGAGAAGAGACGGAGGGAGGGTAGAGCTCACAGTGATTGGGGGCGGACAATTTCTGCCCCCCCCCGTTCCGCGCAAGTGGATCTCCACACGGCTCCAGACCATGGATTCCTTATCCAAAGCTTCCACGGTCTGCAAGCGGGATGGGTCGGTGAACCGCCCCCGCGGGGGGAGACGAGGCTTTGACAGAAGCGTTCCGTTGCATCGCCTAGTTTGAAGTTGGGGGGGCGACGCCGCGGGGATCGATTGCGCGTTCACCCGCGCGCAAGTTGCCCGCGGATGCAGGTGCATCGGCGCCTCGCAGCCTGCCGCGTCTTATCCATGATCTGGTGCATGAGCAGGTGGAGGAGGAGGGGGAGGAGGACGAGGAGGTAAGGGAAGTGGAGGAGGAACAGCAGGACGAGGAGGAGGATGATGATGAGGAGGAGGAGGAGCAGCAGGACGAGGAGGAGGAGGAGGAGGAGGAGGAGGAGGAGGAGGACCAGGATGGCCAGGAGGAGGAGGACGATGGGGAGGGGGATGCCAGGGTGGTGCTGTTTGAGACGGTGCACGAGCAGGTGATTGTTGCGGAGGACTGAGGAGGATGAGGTGGTGGACGTCAAGGAGGATTGAGGTGGATGTCCTCCTCGCGGCCTCCGCGCGTGACCCGCGGTTTTCCGTCGGGACATTGCAGTGGGGAGTGCCCGTTCCACGCTGCTGCCTCTGATTCTTTCAAATATATCTAGATAGATGAATGTGTGTGTGTGTGTGCTGTCCAATTCGCTCTTCGGTTGCCCCGAATCGGTTCCCGCTGGTGCAGTTTACCTCTGCCTCGCCGCCGACGTAAAAAGTGTGTGTGTGTGTATGAGTGTATGAGTGTGTGTGTGCTTCTGCTGTGCTTCTGCGTCTGTCGGTGTTCGATCGCTCCTCCTTCGGTGACGCAATCTGCCGGTTGGCGCGGCATTCCGCACGTCTCGCGCTCTTCACGGCGGCTCTCTCCCCCGCACTTCGGCCGGGCACCGGCCGCTGGACCCCCCCCATTGGCGGCGCCTCCGTCGCCGCCTCTTGTGGCGCGCCCCGCGCGCCAGGGAGGAGGGCGTCAGCGCCGATCTGAGACAGTCGAGCGGGCCTTGAAGAGTCAAATGATCGTTTTCTTCCTCATTGTTCTGCGCATCGGCGCGGGCCCTCGCACTCCCCCTTTCCCCCCCATGGATTAGATCTTGGCTGTTTTTTGGCGCCTGTTTCGAGCAGGGGGGAGTCTCTCCCAGAGGACGCACCGCTGCAAACGGTCGCATTCGGCGGAGGTCCGGAGCCAGACCCCTCCCCCCCCCTGCCGCCCATTTTCTTGACATGTATGATGGCGACGATGACATGTGCAGATTTTCCGATGGTCCTTTCGAGGACCATCTCCAGTGGCAGAGATTTTTTTCGTGAGGCGCCCCCCTGTGCTGTTTTCGCACTCGTCGTCCTCTGCTTCCCATCCTGCAACTACTACGAGCTGCATGGCCCCACAGGTTTTGGCCCGCGTGTGCTTTTCTCGCAGGGCCAGTCCGTCGCACCGGCGGTGCGCGCTCGCCCGCTTTCGTCGAACGATTGCAGATGCGCTGGGTTGTTTTCGGATGTCGGCTGCCATATCCTGGCCCTCTTTTGAAGGTTTTCGGACGTGGCTTTTATGCTTGGTCCTCTCGATCTGAGCCTCCTAGATAGGCTCGGAGAAGATGGGGTCGCAGGATCGCCGATGCATCGGCGATGCATCGGCGATGCGGCTCGATGTGGAGCCCGATTCTCTTCACGCCGACGTCGCCGCTGCATCGCCGACGTCGCCAATGCATCTCCGATGCATCTCCGATGCAGCACCGACGTATCGTCCATGTGGGGCGATCTTCCGACTCTATCTACCCGGACCCCAGTGGGGCTGTTCCAGGCCTCCCAGGGGCCCCCGGAGGCTGCTGATTGACGAGTTCTGGGCCGTCCGGGCATGTCCAGGGAATTCCAGGCTCCCAGAGAGCGTCTCGGCCTGGGTGCCGCTCTAGACCAGCCAGCACAAGTGAACGACCATGGCTGCACAGGCAGCGCCTTGCACCAAGCACGCTTAGAGATAGCCAACCCTGGTAGCCAAGTGTACGAGCTGAGGCAGCACGTCTGAGGCTTCCCCTGCCCTGCCCCGTGTCTTCCCTTTTTCGTAACACCCCCTTTTTCTTGCACCTCGCAGTCGTATTGCACTTCATGTTTCTTCTTCGTGGTCGTGATGAGCGCCGCTGCCTGCTTTACACTCGGGCGCTTGCGTTCACGCCCTCTGCTGTGACCTTTCCGAACAACTGCCCATCGCGCGCTCTTCTGCCCACGCGTCCTTCAGGATGCAAGGCTCAGCGGTGGTGGAGGCATCCTTGGTCAATACTGACAGCTATATGTATACATATAACGGCGCACCGGGTCCGGGCGCCCGGGGCCGGCGCCGCTACCACAAAAATGGGCTCCGGGGCCCTCGGGGAGCCCCGGGGCCTCACAGAAGACCGCCAGAAGGCACCAAGGAGGCCCCAAGAGGCTCCAGAATGGACCCGGGACGCCCGAAGGTCGCTCCCAGACGCCCAACATGGCCTCCAAGGCGGCTTCAGAAGCCCCCAAGACACCCCAAGCGACCCCCAATAAAGCCCCAAAGAGAGCCCCGAGGGGCCAAAATAGCCCCATTCCCTTCGTAAAACGTATATTTTAAAGATATTGCTTGTTTTCGCTGTCGGTCCGGCCGAGGACGCGCCCCAGAGGGCTCCCATTCAGCCCCAGAGAGCTCCAGGACGGCCCACGAAGAGCCCAAGACGGCCGCAAATGTGAGCCCCGGGGCCCTCGGGAGCCCCGGGGCCTCACAGAAGACCGCCAGAAGGCGCCAAGGAGGCCCCAAGAGGCTCCAGAACAGACCCGGGGGACGGGACGGGCCAAGGGACCACGGGGGGCATGGCGTGTCACGGCCTCCGGGAGCGCTCACAGACGGCCCAAGGCAGTCCCGAAACGTGCTGAAAAGGGCTCCGAGGAGGCTCCAAGACGGTCCAATGCAGCCCAGAGAGTCACCGAACCATCGCCTAAGACGCCCAAGATGGCCCCAAGGCGCTCCGTAACCATTTTGGCTCAAGACATTGTGGCAACTCTTCAGGAATAGGGAACATTTGGTTTGTGCCTGTTGCTGCCAAGCCCCTGTTACTCCGCCGTTGCCGCAGTGAACGTCGTGGTGCTTGCGGGAGCGTTCGCCATCCTGCTCGTCGGCCGCGGCTGCGTTGCCGCCGATGACTTAGCCAAGACCTCGGAGGAACGCTGCCTGATGGATGAGGATTCGCACAACTGCGACGCCACGAACGAGGCCGACGGCGTGGGGCTACTCCAGTCACTGGCGTCGGGCCCCAGCGAACCGCAAATGGCGAACATTTGGAAGGACGCGACTTCGGACCACAAACAATATGAGGAGGCGCGAGTGGAGGATATACCGATCGATGTGCAGAACCTCAACTCAACCATGCATCGCCAGCATAAACATCCTGGCGACGTGCATCTCCGTTCCTCGGCGTACTGTACGTTGGAGTGCCCTGTAGCAAACACTTACTGCTGCGTCAAGAAGGAGCAAATCGGATTTGTTGTTTTTTTCGGGGAATTATCAAACTTGCTGTGTGGGTGACCGTGGTTGGGTTGTTCCAGGATATAAGTGCGTTCGAAATACCGACTGCGCAGGGGGGTACTGTTGTACTAATGCCATTTGTACCGCGTGCTAGCTCAATTGTCCTCTTCTGAATCCCGCTCGGTTTAACGTCCTGCCCGCTCGTATGATAACCTGCGCGCTCATTTTAAAGTCGCGTTCGCCGGGTCTGTCCGCCCGGCGCGACCCCAGCGAAGCGAGATTGGCAACGCGAGATGGGGGAAGCGAACCACAGTGCAACAACAAAAAAGATGGCCCCAAGGTGTCGCAGGAAGGCGCCGAGACGCTTCAAGGTGCCTCCCACAGGCCTATCAAAATGCCCCCCAAGAGGGCAACACATTCCAATTCCTTTGGGAACGTACATTTTTAGCAGAAGCACCTTTTTCGTTTTTCCGACGCTCCAAACAGTCCAAGAAGCCCCGAAGACCGCCTCAACGCAGCGCATGAGGGCCCAACAGACCCCAAGACAACCCAAGAGGGACCCAAGACAGCCCAAGAGACACCCAAGATGGCCCAAGAGGGCCCCAAGACGGCTTTAAGAAGGGGCCCAGACGGGGGATCCGAACGGACTTTCTGGGCCCTCGGCCCCGAGAGGCCCCCAAGAGGCGCCCGGGAGGCCCCCAAGACGCCGCCAGAGGCCCCCGTGGCCCCAAGAGGCTCCCGAGGGGCCCCCCAAAGCACCCCAAACGGCCCCCAACAGGCACTGAACCAGGCCCCAAGAGCCTCGGAACTGCTTCCAGGAGGCCCCCAAGAGACCTGCCACGAGATCCGAACGAACTGTTCAGATGCTTCAATGAGGAGCGCCAGACGCCTCCAGGACGACCCCGGATGGCCAGTTGTCGTCGCCGAGTTCGTTCGTCGTCGTCGTTGTCGTTGTCGTCGTCGTCGTCGTCGTCGTGCGGAGGTGACATGACCACCTCAGCTCATGACATCTCAGAGTCCACAGTTTACGAGGATGTCATAGGCGAACGTGGCTGGACCACCGTAGGACAGGGCATGAGGTCAGAGTTGCAAGGATATCTCAGGCCAATGTGTCCTGACCACCTCAGCTCAGGGCATCTCGGAATCCAGGGTTCCCCAGATGTCCCAAGCGAAAGTGGCCGAGCCACCATGGAGCGTGGTATCTCCTAGGTCAGAGTAGCGAGGATGTCTGGGGCGAAATTAGACTGACCACCCCAGCTCAGGGCCTCTCGGAACCCAGAGTTTCGAGGATGTCCCAGGCGAAAGCGGCCGGACCACCAGGGGGCAGAGCATCCTCGAGGTGAGAGTTGCGAGGATGTCTAATGCGGAAGCGGCCTGACCACCTGAGCTCAGTGCATCTCATCACCCACAGTTGCAGGGCCGTCTCAGGCGAGAAGCAATGACCACAATCAGGCAGGGCATCTCAGAGGTCAGGGTTGCGAAGATGCCTCAGGCAAAGGTGGCCACACCACCTCAGCTCAGGGCATCTCGGAAACCCGAGCTGCGAGAATGTCATAGGCGAAAACGACCGGACCACCATGGGGCAGGGCCACACCACCTCCGAAGTGTTTGAATATCTCAGCGGTGCTCGCGTCGTGCACCTTCCTCGCGTGGGCTATTGCTTGGACCTCGCATGGCCAAGCCCTGCTCTGCACCATCCCTCTTGTGCGCCTTGCCTTGTACGCTCTCACTCTGCGCGAACCCTTTCATTCTATTAGAAGTATCATCGGCCGCGGCCATCCGACGCCCCAAAGAAACACACTTAGGCTTCCCTCCTCCCCTGTCCCCCTCTTGACTCCATATGTCCTCGTGCATTTTTTTTCCTGGCGTTCTGCTCCGTGGTAGCTTCATAGCAAATCCCGTCCCTGAGCTTGGCTAGAACCGAAGCGCGCGCGAAGCGCGCATGGTTCTAGTATGCATATATATATATATATATATATATATTGGTTTGGTTATCCTCCCCCCAAGCCTATCCCGCACTCGCATCCTCGATCCCAATCGTTCGAGTCTCGTGAGTTCCCCTCCTCCCCCCCCGCACTCCCGCGACTCCGTCCTCGTGCAATTCTCGTGTTGTCGAGGATCCGTCTCGTGGTGGAGCCAACCCTGGTCAGCACTGACACCTATTTTTCTCAGCCTATCCCCACTCGCATCCTCGACCCCAATAGTTTGAGTCTCGTTAGTCCCCCCCTCCCCCCCCCGCCCCCCCCACGACTCCGTCCTCGTGTGATTCTCGTGTTGTCGTGGGTCCATCTCCGACGCAAGGGTGGGTGGAAGCCGTGCGGGGAGGGCGAGGTGCGCTCCTGCTGGGATCCGAGATGGCACCTCTGAAGGATGAGGAGGACGACGACGAGACTGCCGCGATCTCTCTTGTTGCTCGTCGACGGCACCACGCATCCCGCTCCTGACCCAGAGTTCCGATGTCTTGATATTTTCAATGCGGGGCCCC
>CAUYUJ010020101.1:10000-20000 GCA_963575745.1 Prorocentrum cordatum | reverse complement strand
CCTTGGTGGTCTTGGTGTAGGTTGGATGTTCTTGTGCAGCCTGAGGAGGGTATCCTTGGGTGTTCTCTGTGTGTTCTGACCGGCGTTGGACCTCGTGTTCTTGTGGGATGTTCTTCTGTCCCAGGTCCGGCTGTGCTCACAGGATCGCGGCCAGGGATCCAGATCTCGAGGGCGTGGAAGTGGCTACTTAGGTTTAACTACAGACATCCGACGACACATGTTTTCAAAACATGCGCGCCCCTCTCGAGGTGCCGTCCGCTTCTCCTGCAGACCGTTTTACGTCTCGGATTCGTTTCCCCTGGGACTCGGAAGCGGCTCCCAGAAGGCCGAAATCTATTGAAAAGGCCGGATGTTTGACATACTAGAATTATCTGCCACTAGGGCCTTCGAATTGGCTCCCTACGTCACCAAGCGTGTAGGGGGTGTGCCGAAATGGGGAGTGGAACCGCATGTGAACCCTGCCACTGGGGCCTTGGCTGGAGCTCCCTGCGGTGGGCAAAACGTGTACGGGGTGTGCCGAAATGGGCGGGAGCCGCATGCGAACCCTGCCACTGGGGCCTTCGGCGGAGCTCCCTGTGGGGCCACGAAGCTCAGCCACGCGCAGAGGGGGGTGGGGGGAGGGGGGAGGGCTTATTAGAAACACCCCTGCTGCTTAGAGGACCTTATCTGTAGAAGTAAGGCTGGCGCCTTCTAAGAAGCAGCCTCCTTCTAAGAAGCCCTCCCCCGTCCCTCCACCCCCTTGTGCGCGCCGCCAAGAAACGTTTGACGGTTGCGCCGAAATGTGGGTGGAACCGCATGCGAACCCTGTCACTTGGGCCTTCGGTTGAGCTCCCTATTGCGCCAGGAAGCGTGCGAGGCGTGTGTGCCGACGTGGACATGCGGAGGGCAGGTGGCAGGCATGGAATGGGGCAGGCGGGGGATGAGGAAGGAGCGGGTGAGGCGCGGGGCGCTGTCTCTTCAGAACGAGGATCCGACACTGCAGGATGGTTGGGAACACGCCATGCAGTAGTGTCGCACACCACGAAACCTGGCGATTTTTCTGAAGGGTATTTGGGGTTTCCGTGTTTAGCGCGCGCGCGCCGCGTTGCTCCCCTGCGGGCGGTGCGACGCTCCCCAGCTGCATCTCCCGCGCGCGCCGCGCTGACTTCCCTACGGGCGGTGCGACATTTCCCAGTGGCACCCCCCGCCTGGGTAGTCGAAGGCCAGACTGTCAGATTGGATTGGGCCCCAAGGGCCAATCTGGCCCGGCCAAACTGGATGATTTGGGTTATTCGCCAGACTGGATTCGCGTGGGCTCCCTCGCCAGATTGCCCCCGTTTGCCAGATTGGGCCTGCCAGATTGGCGCCAGATTGGCTTCGACTACCCAGCCCGCGCGCATTTTCAGGGCTGGGCTCCAAGCGAGGGTCTTCTGCGGCCGCGTCCGCCCTGCATCGTCGGAGGTCTGGCTCCTCGTTCCCTGTGCCGACCGCTCTCCTGGGGGCAGCTCTTCGTCCCAGAGCCACTCAGGAGGGGAAGAGGCACAGAGACACGATCCACCGTCGCTCCCCCGGAAAGTGTGGGAACATAATGGAAGCGGGGGGGGGGGGGGGACGGAAATCCAGAGACTGGGGGGACATGTGGGGAATCTTGGGATTTGTGTGTGTGTGTGTGTGTGTGTGTGTGTGTGTGTGTGTGTGTGTGTGTGTGTGTTAGGGCGACGACATCTATACATATCCACTGCTCCCGGCCAGGCCAATCCTGGGCCCAGGAGCTGTGTATACGCCCTCCTGGCTTGGCCAGGGAGGCATATACACCGCTCCTGGGCCCAGGATGGGCCTGGCCAGGAGCAGTGGATATGCATAGACCTCGTCGCCCTATGTGTGTGTGTGTGTGTTCAGTTGTTTGTCCCTGGGCCCCTTCCTTCATCCCTGAGGCCCCTGGGCCCCGGCAGACCCGGCAGCGGGCCCCGGAGGCCGAGGCCGACGAGCGGGGGCCCAGATCTCGGGGGGCCCGAGATCGGGGCACCCTGTGCAAACGGGGGCCTGCCAGAGCGCCCGATCCTGCGGGATCCTTCTCCTCCTCCTCCTCCTCCTCCTCCTCCTCCTCGTCGTCCTCTGACGACTCAGATTAGGAGATGCAGCATGCGTCCTCCGCGCGTGGTGCGTCTCGCCCAGACCTCATTCTCTTCTGGTCGTGGGCTTAGGGGGGCAGGCGGCGAGCCACAGGGGATCCTCCCTTCTTGCGGGAAATCGCCCCGTGGCTTTCGCGCCTGCCCTCCTTTCTTTGTTTCACTGCTCGCTGGCTCGCTTCAGGCCAGATAGCAGGGGGCGACGCCTGTTGATCGTCGCCCTGGGTTGCCACGGTTGATGTCAAAAAAAAATCCTCCTCGTCGTCCTCCTCCTCCTCCTCCTCTGCCTGCCGCCAGGGCGGGGGTGCGGGAGTCGGTTCGGGAGCCTTGAGACGGGGGTCAGTGCAAGCGGGGGTCTGCCAGAGCGCCCGATCCTGCAGGATCCCGCATGGCCAGGGCCGCATCGACCCGGGCTCGGGTGCAGGATCCTGCAGGATCTTGCAGGATCCTTCGCACTAGCCTCAGGTCGGGCCTGTCCCCGTACAGGGGGATCTTCGACGGAAAAAAACAAAATACCCCCAAAATGCCCCCCAAAGGTCAAACAATACCCCAAACATAGTCCCCAGACTATTTTTGGGTCATGTTTGGATTACTTTTGGGGTATTTTTAATTTCGTCGAAAATCCCCCTGTAGGGGGACAGGCCCGACTTAACACTGGCCCATGTCTGGGTGCAGGGTCTTGCAGGATCTTGCAGGATTCTGCAAGGCCTGACTGACCCGGGTCTGGATGGACCCGGGTCGGGAGATCCCCGAAGATTGAGGCAGTCATGCTGTCGGGAGAGCCAGGGGCCCGAGGCCTTGCCTTTTCCACTGCGGGGCCCCCAAACGTCTCGACAGGGGGCCACATGCAAACCCTACCCCTACCCCCCACGATTTCTGAGGGGGAAGGTGGGGTTCACTCCGTTCGGGAGCTCTCGAGCGAAGTGAACCCTACCCTCCTCCTCAGAAGTGGTGGGGGGTAGGGGTAGGGTTCGCATGTGGCCCCCTACTCGATTCGTTCCCCCTACCAGAACTGGCCTTTCCGCCCGAGCAGTTTCTTTACGGTCCTGTGACCCGGCGAAGGCCTCTGGCGGGCGGAGGCTGAGAAAGACCTCCGTCTTGTTTTTGTCAGTGCGTTGGATCTGGGGATTTGGGCTCGCCGCTCGTGCCAATCACCGTCGTCGCCGTCGCCGTCGCCGTGGCCGTTGCCGTGGCCGTCGCCGTCGTCGTCGTCGTCGTCGTCGTCGTCGTCGCCGTCGCCGTCGTCGTCGTCGTCGTCGTCGTCGTCGTCGTCGTCGTCGTCGTCGTCGTCCCCAGTGCGCGCCGCCAGGTACCTGGCGCGGGTGTCCAGGGCGTGCGACGCGCTGCAGCAGGCCGACGTCGTGAGGCGGTCGCGGGGCCACTGGCTGACCGCCCGCCGCGGCCGCTGACCGCCGCCTGGAGCGGGGGGGACGCCGCCCCGGGCCCGTCGCTGCCACCGCCGTCGACGCCGTCGCGGGTGCCTCCTCAATCCTCCGTCTCTTCCTCCTCCTCCTCAGGGGATTGCGACGGAGGGTCTTGGGTCGTTTTCGTCCCAGACGCTGTCCGCAACGGTGGTCGCATCACAGCGTCTCGCAGGGAATCACGGCGGAAGGTGTTCGGAGGTTATCGTCTGCTCTTCCAGCAGCTGCGCCTCGCCGAGAGCGTTCCGGGGGTGCCCGCATCGCCCCGAACGGCCGCCGGAGACCCGAGCTACGATCCGAAAACCGAAAACAAGACATCCTCGCGTCGTGCGACAAATCATGACGAGCGACTTTTGCCGTTGTCTGTCCCTGGCCCTTGGCCGAGCCCTGGGGCGGTCAGAGAGCGACTCAGCATGAGCAGCCGGTCCCCGGGAAGGGCGCAGACCTCTCTGGAGCCGCGCTGCGAACAAATCGCGACGTCGGACTGGGGTCGTCTGTCGCCACCGCCGCCGTCGCTGTCGCCGCTGGACGGCCGCGCCAAAGACCCGGCGTCGCGCCAGGCGACGTCGGAGGTTTTTGGGCGTTGCTTGGCGTTGTGGTCGTCACGGCTTGGCGCAGTCCGGGAAGGAGGGGGCGGGCCCCTCTGGGAGGTGTCCAGGACCAGTTTGTGGGCCGACTGTTTTTATTCTCTTCGTCTTCGTCGGTCTTCGTTGAGTCGGGCATGTCTCTCTACAGGAGGAACGTTTAACAATAGTCAAAACATAGTTTGGGGACGATTTTATAGTTAGTTTTTCGTGGGATCATTTTTGATGATTCATCTTATCGTCATCATCAGTATTCTGATTATGCTCATGATTATGCGTATGATTATGAGGATGGTGATTCTTCTTACTAAGACTATCATTGTTAGCCTGTGCACGATTACTATTATTATTATTGTCATTATTATTATTATTATGAGTATGCTTATTATTATTGCTAGTATTCTTATTATCATCATTATTGTTATTATCATTAGAATTCTTATTCTTATTCTTATTTCTATATCATAGTATAATACTGTTTTTACTGTTATTCGTCGCATTCTTATTCTTAGTAGTAGGTTTACTATTATTAGTTTTAGTATCGTTATCATTCTGATCATTACGATTATCATACTTGTTCTTCTAGGACATTTTTTGTCCAGCATCCGCCGTTAGGAGGACATGCTCGACCTCAGGCGTGCGCGGCCGCCTTTTAGGGGAGGGTGGAGGGAGCTGGGGCGGAGGAGGTAATTACGCAGGTGGCGGCGGCGGCGGAGGAGTGGGCAAAGGAGGGAGGGAGGCGGAGGCCCCTGACATCCTCGCATCTGGGGGGCCCTGGACCTCAGGAGGTCTCTCGTTTTGGGTCCACCCTCCCCTGTTTCCTTCGGCGAGGAACGAACTCGTCCCTCCTGCTGCTGCTGCTCCTCCTCCTCCTCCTCCTGTGCGTCAAGAAAGTCGCCGAACAAATAATTAGTTTCCACTGTTAAGGTGGTTCTAAAGGCCTTCTGAGGTTAACCTTGCATGGCCCCAGGACCGTCAAGCAACGACTCAGGATGAAAACGCGGACTCGAGGGAATCGGTCCATAGCTCTGGGGAGCCACGTTGCGAACAGCGATCACGGGGTCGGATGCCCACGAGGCGGAGATGGGGAGGCGCACAGAGGGGGCGGAAGAAGCGCGGAGGACGGGGACGAGGAGACGCAAGGGAAGAGGAATGGGGGAGGAATAATGGACGGTGGAGGAAGTACAGGGAAGGGGTGGACGGGGGAAGGGGGCTCGTGACTGGGGGAGTACGAGTACGTCGCAGTCTCACCTCTCCTGGGCCGAGCACTGCAAGAGGGAGGCGTGGGGTCGGAGGGTCCAATAGAGGGGGGGGGCTGTGTGTGCGGATATCACTGCCGAGGCCACGATATCTCCCAGATCTCCTGGCCCCCCCTGCTTCTTCCAGCGGTTCCCAGGCCCCCCCCCCGCTGAGTCGTCTCAATCCGGTCGGCTCTCGGTCGGACGGCTGTCCCTTCATGATGCTTCTGGTGCTGCTTCCCAGACCCCCTCGTGGTCCGCGCACCTGGCTCGGGCCACGGTGCCCCTCCCTCTTCTTGGTTTAAGTCGGGCCTGGCCCTCTGCAGGAGGACTATTCAACAACAGTCAAACATTACTCTGGGGACGAAACTTATTTGCATGCTGTGAATATATATATATATATATATATATATATACACATAATTTGTGTGTGTGGGGGTATTTTGTTTTTTCGCCCGAAATCCGCCTGTTGGGGGACATGCCCGACCTAATTCTTTGCCCCCCTCTTCGGCGCACCTGGCTTCGGGCACGAGCGGGCTTCTCTTCGGCCTGCCATTTGGGAAGTGCGCGAACGACGCGACGGACCAGCACGAGATGGGTTGGCGACGTCTTCCTCCCAGGCCCAATTCCAGGACGGCTCAAGCGAATCCTGCGAGACCTCGAGCACGGAACCGCGAGGAGCGGACTTGCGTTACACCCCGGCAAGACGAGCACCCTTGCAAATACCAGCCGGCGACGAAGGCGATGCATTAAGCACACATGCGGACATCGACGACGACAAGGTCGAATCCCTCAGTGCTGAGGAGGGCATCAAATACTTCGGTCGCAAGCTGACGTTGGACGTCTTCCACCACGCCGAGCTACACCAACAGACTGGCCATGGGATGGCGCAATTCTAATTCGTTCCGCGATAAGCTCACAACCAGCCGGTGCCCCCTACTCAGCAAACCCAGGCAGCAGAGACGGGCCGGGCGAGTTGCCGCACAACCTCACCGCAGTTGCGCCCGATTTGCAGCGGCATGGGAGCCTGATATCCATGCCCTTGGGTTGCTCAAAGCGGACACGGCGGACAGCGGGATCGATGGACTGACGACACTGTAGAATTCTTGCGCAAGGATCGGGTTGGTGGCGCACACGGCACACGGCTACAGGGTGCTACCGATACTTAACTTTGGGCAGTCCTCCGACTCCTTGAACTTTCCACGCCTGTGGCCGGGCTCCGGCCCGCCCGCGCCGTCTCCGAGTGGCCCGCCGGCCCGCCGGCTGGCGGACTCCCGCGTCTGCGTCTGCGTCTCTTCGGGGCACCCTGCCCGAGCAAGGAGGGGGAAGAGGGGCGGAGGCGAAGGCGCAGGGAACACAGTGAAGGGGGAGGTGCCCCGCCAGTTCGTGGCCTCCCTCACACGCAGGTCGGCGGCAGCTGTCGGCCCAGGCACAGCACCTTCGAGGAGCAAGCAATGACACAAGCATAAGAATTCTGAGGTCCGCGCAGATTTCTCCGATCGGCGCTGGAGCCCCCTGGCGGCACCTCCGGCGCCGCCCCTGGCGCGCTCCACGCGCCAAGGAGGGGGGGTCCAGTGCCTATCCGAGAAATCCGCGCGGACCTCAAAGTTTTTCTGTTTATGTCATTGTTTGTTCCCCTACACTTGGCCCAGATGAGGGGACATCTGTTGAGCGACGCAGAATAACGGGCTCGTCTGCGCCGGCATTGGCGCGTCAGCTGCCTGCGTGAGGTGGTCGCGCGTGAGCGCCGTCGCTTCCAATGTGGCGTGCCACACCGGTGGCCCGCGTAAGCCACCACGTAAGATTGCTATGCCATCTCGCGTAAGACCCGTCTCTTTCCGTTGCTCAACGAAACAGCTCACCGATTCTGTCCAGACTGGTCCTGGCCCCAGGATGTGGGTGTCTGCATCCTTGGCCAGGCCAGGAGGGCGTGTGCACCAATCTTGGCCCCCGCATGGGCCTGGCCACGATCAGTGATTGGTCAGTTGACGTCTCCCCGGCAGGGGTCCAGACCGAACCGATCAGTCCAGCCAGGAGGAGGAGCAGCGCCAGTCGTTCTGAGACGGGAGGGCATCCAGCCCTCCCTTGCTCGCCCACCGCGGCTCACCTCGATCCCACCGGCCCGATCCCGCATGGGCTCCGGCCAGCCCGCTCCGCTTCGGCTCCGGTCTCTCGGGGGCCCGAGGCTCGCCGGGAGGGCGCGGGGCCCCGGGTGCTGCGGGCCCCGGGAGGTCTTGGGCCCCGCCGTGGTCGGCCGCTCGTGCGCTCGTGGCGACTCGGACACCCCGGGGCAGCGCTCGATGAGGCGCGGCTGCTGGAAGAGGAGGAGGAAATCGAGGGGGAGGAGGAGGAGGAGGAGGAGGAGGAGGAGGAGGAGGAGGAGGAGGAGGAGGAGGAGGAGGAGGAGGAGGCCCGAGAGCTCCCACATGTTGGCCCCCGAGTCTCCGAGGGCTGCCCCGACCATCGTCTGCCGTGATTTTCAGCCCTGTGGTCGTTTTTTAGTCCTCGTCTTGCCGATCGTCGCCTGAAGCAGAGGTCAGGAGCCAGCCCCCCTCTCCCCCCCCTTTTCCGCCCAAAGTCGAACCGCCGAATCAGAAACTTTTCACATTTCCCTGCCTGCAGAAGGGCCACATACACGGCGAATCAAATATCCATCACGGGGGAATCTGGGGCACGAGTTCCTCACCGCGAGACGCGGGCATGCCCGTGCTCCTTTGAGAATCATAGATTTGCTTCTGCAGCAAGAGAACTCATAAGGTCTTGGGCCCACTGTGCTCACCTCGCCTCTTCTTTGCCTACATGCCCCCGTCTGCGTCGCGGGCGGTCGTATTTCTGGCGGAGCCGGCGGAGGTCTGCTGGAAGTGGCGGGCGTATTCTCTTGGCGGTGATCCGTGCTCGGTGCTCCTCAGAGGGGCGGCGGCCTAATTGCTCCAATAGTTGGGAGTTGCGCATCGCACGCGCCCCTCGCCACGGAGCACCTCCCGAGCACCTGGGGCACTTCCCGAGCCTGCCCAATGCACCTTTGCGCCGAATCTCGCCACGGAGCCTCGAGCGGGGCGACACCCTGGTCTTCCAGTTCCAGCGGCAGCGACACGACGTACAAGAGACGTAGTGCTTCGCATCCTGCCGCTTTCCCATGGGCTCCGACATGAGCTCACCAAAAAGAAAGATGTCGTGCCCTCTGGTACACAAGCAATTATCGTACGGGGAGGTGCTGCTCCGACAGCAGATCACAAGTAATGTTCCTGAACTTGAGGCTCAGGGATCGCAGGTGGGGGTGCACTTCACCCTTGCCACTCTCAAGATCTCTGAGCCGCTTGCTCCGGACTTTCACCAGTATGGCGAAGGATGGGGTGGAGGAGGAGGAGGAAGATGAAGAGAAAGGAGGAATTAGAGGAGGAGGTTGCGCGCGGAGTGTGTGGAGGAGGAGGAGGAGGAGGAGGAGGAGGAGGAGGAGGAGGATGCGCGCGGAGTATGTGGATGATGATGATGGTGATGATGATGATGATGATGATGATGATGATGATGATGATGATGATGATGATGATGATGATGATGCTGATGCTGATGCTGATGATGATGATGATGATGATGATCATGATGCTGATGCTGATGCTGATGCTGATGCTGATGCTGATGCTGCTGATGCTGATGCTGATGCTGCTGATGATGATGATGATGCTGAGGATGATGATGATGATGCTGCTGAGGATGATGATGCTGATGATGATGAGGATGATGATGCTGATGAGGACGATGATGATGATGATGCTGCTGCTGCTGCTGCTGCTGCTGATGATGATGATGATGATGATGATGATGATGATGATGATGATGATGATGATGATGATGAGAAGGAGGAGGAGGAGGAGGAGGAGGAGAAGGATAAGGAGGAGGGGGAGGAGGAAGAGGAGGAAGAGAGGGAGGAGGAGCAGGAGGAGGAGGGGGAGGAGGGGGAGGAGGAGGAGGAGGAACAAGGGGAGGAAGCGAGAGGAGTGCAACCAGGAGGATCACGGCATGTGGCAGGGAGGCGGGAGGGAGAGCGCGAGGAAGGGGGTCGACGACGCAGGAGGAGGAGGACCCCGCCCGTCGCCGCATCTCCTGCCCTCCCCGAGTCGAGGCTCGCCGAGGAGTGCGTCGCCTCCCGACTGCGGGCCTTCCGCCAGCGCCTGGCCCTCTTCCTCCGCACGGACGCGCGCCTCCTCGCTCGCCGCCCGGCACTCCTGCTGCCACTGGCTCGGGGGCACCAACGAGGGGGCTCGGTTCGAAGAAGAGAGAACGGCATAAACATAAGCTTGTTGCGCTCGCCGATTGTTTGGATTCGCGGTGGGCCCCCCCGGCGGCGCCTCTGGAGCGCTCCGCGCGCCGGGGAGGGGGGATCCGGCGCGGATCCAAGAAGTCCGCGTGGAGCGCCAAGAGTTTACGTTTATGTTTGGGGGGCACCCGAGATGTTCGTGCCGCCGCATTTTGGTTTCATTGCCACCGCACCTTGACTGTACGCAGATCGCTCGCGCACTGCTGCCATCTGGGGTTCACTGGCGGACCGAGGAGCCCAAGAGGCGAAGCAATCCATGCATCCCGGATGGGGTCGGAGGATCGCGTCGCATTGCCGATGCATCGCCGATGCATCGCCGATGCGGCTCGATGCG
>CAUYUJ010020101.1:0-5000 GCA_963575745.1 Prorocentrum cordatum | reverse complement strand
GCATAGCGTAGCATAGCATATCATAGCATAGCGCAGCATGTAATGTCATATCATATCATAGCATAGCGCAGCACAGGACAGCACAGCACAGCATAGTACAGCGCAGCATAGCATAGCATAGCATAGCATAGCATAGCATAGCATAGCAGAGCATATCATAGCATGACATAGCATAGCTCAGCATAGCATAGCATAGCATATCGCAGCATAGCATAGCATAGCATAGCGCAGCATAAGTTGGCATATCATAGCATAGAAAAGCATAGCATAGCAACTAATGCTGCGTTCCTAGGGGCTCCAACTTCTAGATAGGGCCGCACTGGGGTAATATGTATACTACGTATGTATATATGTGTATATGCATACATATGTACCACTAGGTGTATATATATATATGATGATTGGCCCCCGCCTCGTGCTCCTTCCCGCCCCTGCTCTTCAGGACCCGAGGCTGTCGAAGATGCAGGCGGGGCCCTCCGCGAGCCTGGGAGCGCCTCCGCTGCGGCGGGGCAGGTTCTCACCTCGGGCTCCTCCTCGGAGGCACGGTGCTCGTTGTTTCAATGCATTGTTTTGCCGATCGGCGCGGGCCCTCGCCCCCCCCCCCCCTTCGAGTAGATCGTGGCTGTTTTAGGCGCCTGTTCCGAGCAGGTGGAGTCTCCCCCGTAGGACGCATTGTTGCAAACCGTCGCGCTAAGCAGAGGTCAGGAGCCAGACCCCCCCCCCATTCCGCCCGATGCCGAAACGCCGAATAAGGAAACGCTCACAAAGGGGGCGTTGGAGCCACAGGAGGTCCTATCAGAGGGCTCTTGTCGAAGGCTGTTGGGAAGATAGTGACAAAGTTTCGCTTTTTCTCCAAACAGGCTTGCCCTATAGGAGCCCTAGATCATTCTAAGTAGTCGGTCTTTGGGGACCCCCCCTCTTTTCCCAATGGCACCCCCCTTTATTTCCAATGGTACCCCCTCCCCCCCTTTTCCAATGGCCCCCCCCTTATTTCCAATGGCGCCCCCCAGCGTGCTTGCTCTTGCTTGCTTGCTCTTGCGTGCTTGCTCTGGCTTGCTTGCTCTTGCTTGCCCTTGCTTGCTTCCACTTGATCGCTGGCTCTTGCTTGCTTGTTATTGCTCGCTCGCGCTTGCTTGCTTCCGCTTGCCTGCTTGCGCTTGCTTGACTTCTCTCATCCCGTCCTCCTCCCGTCCTGCTCCGATCCTCCTTTCGTCCTCCTCCCATCCTCCTCTTGTCCTCCTCCTGTCCTATCAATTTGGAGTCCACGCTGGCTGATATCCAAATGGACCCGCGTAGTCTTGGGATGTTTCAATCGGTTCGTCTTGTCATGGTGTCAAGCATATTATGTTGCTGGATTTTGTCTGCCGTGGCGTTTGCAGGTCCTGAGACGGGCGCTTGGTTCTCGTCGGGCGAGACCAGCAGCATGACGAATGGCATGACTGATAAGTCAAGTAATGCATGTTCTCTGTTTTATTATTCAAGTGTCTTACGTCATTCCGCCGAACCCCACAAGGAGTGAGAGTCCGAGACGATAGTGGAACTTATGTCGTGCGTCAGGAGACTGTTGGATGCATACCAGGGGCTCTTGGGGTTTTGGGGTCATCTGGGATGCTTTTTTGGGCCTCGTGGGTGCCCCTGGGGGGCTTCTTGGGGGCGTCTTTGAGGCCTCTTGGGGCCTCGGGGGCCTCTGGGGGGCTCGAGGGGCCATCTTGGTGGGAAAGGCTCGAAATGTCAGTTTGTATTCCCCTGCTTTGGGCCATTTTGGAACCCTCTTGGGGCCCTCCAGAGCTGTCTTGGGCCGTCCCGGGGCGCCCCTGGGGCTGTCCCTGGGCCCTCTTGGGCCGTCTTGGGGCGCTTTCTTCCTGGAGGCATCATGGGCCGTCTTGGGCCGATTTCGGGGGCCGCTTGGGTCCTCGTGTTCGCTGTCAGGACGTCAATGTGAATTTGCTGAACATGCACGTTTTTCCGAGGGCATGAGACTATTTTCGCCTCTTGGGGCACTCGCGGAGATCCTCTGGAGGCACTTTGGGGCTGTCTTGGGGGCCTCCTGGGCGATCTTGAAGCCATCTTGGATCGTCGTGGGGCTACGCTGGGCCGTCATGGCGCTCTCGCCGACAGTCTTGGCGCTTTGTCTGGGCTTTGTTGGGCTGTCTTGGAGCTTTTGCGGAGCTCCAGAGGCCCCAGGGAAGCGTTGGCGAACTCGTGCCTTCCCTCCCCCCCCGGGCCCCCCCCCTTAAATGCGATGTTTAGCTCCAGGGGAGGGGGAGAAAGGGGGAGTGGAACCGCCACTTATCTCTCACGCCTTTTCACCCCCGGCAAGCGGGGGTCGGCAAATTATGCAGTCTTCTGTTTTCTATCTGGTTGTTTTTGCGATTGATTTCCCCAGGCCAGCGTGGCGTAGCGACGACTTGTGTTTTTCCTCGATGTGTATTGTCATGCAGCTGCCTTCCGAAAGTCCCGCCACCGTGTCAGGCCAGTATTCTCGATGACGATTGGTCGAGAGGGCACCAGAGGCCGTGACGTGTGGCACTTCGAGTCCCCTGGCTTGGGAGAGCCGTGAGAAGGGTCGATGATGATCATGATGATGATGATGATGGTGATGAAACTTATGATGATGATGATGATGATGATGATGATGATGATGATGATGATGATGATGATGATGATGATGATGATGATGATGATGATGATGATGATGTCGACGATGACAACGACGATGATGCAGAGGGTGATGATGAGGATGAGGGTGAGCATGATGAGGATGATGGTCATAATGATGAAGGGGAGTCTGATGATGATGATGGTGATGATAATGGTGACGATGATGGTGGTGGTGGTGGTGATGGTGAAGGTGATGGTGGTGGTTGTGGGGTGGTGATCACGACGCTGCTGCTGATGATGGTGACGATAATGATGATGCTGCTGATGATGATGATGATGATGATGATGATGACGTTGACGATGACGACGATGATGCTGCTGCTAATAGTGTTGATGCAGATGTTTTTTGGTGATGATGCCGACGATGACGAAGACGATGCGACGACGATGATGGTGATGATGCTGATGATGAGGCTACTGCTGATTATGTTGCTTATGCTTCTGCTGATGATGATGCTAAGGATGATGATGAAACTGATGATGATACTGATGATAATGGTGGCGATGCTGATCATGGTCGTGATATTGTTGATGATGAGCATGCTGATGATGATAAGGATGCTGATGATGCTCTTGCTGATGATGATGCTAATGTCGCTGTTGCAGATTCTGTTCATGATTATGATGTTGATGTGGTTTTTGATGATGATACTGATGATGATTAGATTTTGCTGCTGCTGATGATGAAACTCATGATGCTGATGCTGATGATGACGATGATGATGGTAATGCTGATGATGACGATGATGATGATGATGATGATGATGATGATGATGATGGTGATGATGAGGATGATGACGGTGCTGATGCTGACGCTGGTGATTGTTATAACGATGAACATGCTGTGATGTTGATGATGGTGGCGCTAAAAGGATGATGGTGATGCAGATGCCGACGATTATGATATTGTCACTGCAGCTGCCGCAGCCGACGACGATTATGAGGACGCTGCTGATGATGATGGTGGTGGTGGTGTTGATGATGGGATCATGGGGGTGGTGAGGATTTTGTTTGCACGATGCGAGGGGGTTCTGGGATCCATGTAGACGTGAGCTCGATCTCTCTCGCCGCGGGCTGCAGCCTTGCTGCTGCTGCTGCCCGTGGTCAGGGCTGACGGGCGCGAGGTCGACTGGCGCGAGGAGCTGCGTGCGCGTTTGGTGCAGCGCCCGGGGCCGCCGTGGCAATTGGCAATTCGGGCAGCCTGCGTGCAGGCTGTGTGCCCCCTCCCCCCCGTCCCTCCCTCCCCCTCTCCTTCTTCGGCCGCCTCCCTTTGCCGCTGGGTGGGCTTCTTCGCTAGGACTCCCAGATGGGGTCTAAGAAGATGGGGTCGGAGGATCTCGCGATGTGGAGTCCGATCTTCCCACGCCGACGGCGCAGACGCATCGCCGACGTCGCCGTTGCACCGCCGATGCAGCGGCGGTGTGCCGGCGGTGCGGCGCGATCCCACGACCCCAGCTACTCGGGCCCCGGCCCCGATTTCTGTGCGCGTCGGTCGTTGAAGGCAGGTATTTCAGGACGCCTGGATCCCAGTTTGCTTCTAGCGCCCTCCTACTTCCAGAGCCGATCTGCTTTTGCCCCGTGTGTTCTGTCCTTCTCCGGGGGGACCTCAACCCAATCTATTGTATCCGCCTTCCCATTTTTCTTAAAAGTACATGTAACAATATGAGGACAAAACTAATACCAAATCATACATATATATACATATATATAGACATACACACCAACTTCTTCCGACTGACGTGTACTTTTTCGCAGTGCCCACCACAGGAGTCGAAGTGACCAGAGGACACTCCCTTCGGTGCCCTCGGCACGGCTGCGACATATCGCTCCCGTCGTAAAGACTGCTGTTTTTCGCCCCGACGCGGCCAGCGTCGCTGGATCTGGATCCTTTTCTTCGTTGCCGTCCCCCTCCTCTCTTCCGGTCGTTGAATCGCCCCTGCCCCAGGGTGCGCTTCGGATCTCCAAGGATGCCCCCGCGGTCTCCAGCGCACCCCTCACGAGGCCCAAAAGGGCCCCATGGGCTCCAAAATTCCGACCGACATGTGTATAAAAGTGCCCGAGCTGGGGATCCAGGTGTACACAGCGCCCCTGCTCATTCTCGGCTTCTCCTCCTCCTCCAGACCGAGTGTAGTTGCGTTCGCCCAGCCGGCCTGTTGCGTGTTTCGCCGCTGGAGCGCCTGAATGCGTTTCGATGGGTGCCATCATGGCGCCCAGGCGGGGAAGCGTATTCAGTTTGGAGCCGGAGCTGGGGCAGATCTTGGTGGGTGCCCGAGCTGGGGCAGCCCGTCCGTTGCTGCGCGCGCGCGCGCGTGCGAGGCCGCCCGCGGCGCGGTGGGCAG
>CAUYUJ010020100.1:157500-159676 GCA_963575745.1 Prorocentrum cordatum | reverse complement strand
CGCACCGTATGGTCAATGGTCCCGAGGTAATCGCAAAAGACCTCTAAGGGGTTTTCGGGGTCCCGCTCAGAACATCGACGGAGCTCTCAAAAAGCGTAGTCCTCTTCATCTCTAGCTATTTGGCGCGGGGCGCAAGGCATGGGGACCACACGCATCGCTCTTTTGAGCTGCCCCGCACGGTCTGACGCCACCGCCGCCCATCCCGCCCTATTCAGGCCGGCGCAAGCAGCCGACAGTATCTGAAACAACTTCGCGAGTTTGAGTCGGACATGCAACGGGTGAAATGGACTGGGTTGGGAAAACGCCCTGGCGGGCGATCACTGAGTCACCTCGTTCGTCTGCGACCGACTCGCTGTCAGTACCCTGTGCGCTCGAAAACGAACTGGCGCGCGAGCGTTCAGCGGCGCCCCGGGACACAGCCCAGCGCCCGTGCGTTCTGACCCAGGCCAGTCCTTCTTAAATGAGGCCGCGACAGGCAAGCAACTTCTGGCAGCTGCGTTCGCGGGCCAACCTGCATTGGACATCTTTCGGAGTCCTCAAGCGCCCCTGCAAACGGGCCGCCTGCTCACCAACTTCTGTGTTCTCCAGGATCGCGCCGAACGCCATCGGGTCCGCCAGGATGAGCCGGATGAGATCTGAGATGGCTAGGTGATTGCCAGAAGACTGATCGTGCAGAGGTCTGCTCTGACGTGTGCGCCGGATTTCTCTGAGTTTCTGGGAGAGGGGGATGAAGATGATGACGAAGAGGAGACATAGGAATATGATGAGGACTCGAAATCATATGATGATGAAGATCAATCGGGATAGGAAGGCGGCAACACTCATATGTAATTCCGGTATCGAAACGGTGGGCGATGGACACGATGCAGATGATGAGGAGAGAAGTGGAAAGGAGGAGGACATCGATGAGGGGGATTGGGGGCAGGGTGAAAATCAAGAGGATAAGAATGAATGAGAGGAGGAGGAGGAGGAGAAGGAGGAGGAGGAGGAGGAGTAGGAGGAGGAAGAGCAGGAGGAGGAGGAGGAGGAGGAGGAGGAGGAGGAAGAGGAGGAGAAGGAAGAGAACTGAATGAATGAATGAATGAATCGCTCATGGAGTCCTATCCGGACCTCTGCTTGACTGTCGAGCTATCTAAATCTTGACGAACATCGAGAGAGCAAAGGCTCTGAATCGGGTTGCTTGCGCCCCCCCCCTTGCCGCGACAAGATTGACCAGCGCGCACCGCCAGAGTGGCGCAGGCCGGCCTGCACCCCTGAGGTCGGGCACGCAGCCCTCGGGGGCAAGCTCCAAAGGCATGGGGGCCCCGTTCCCGCCGGGCACCGACCCGCTCCCGCCCCCCCACGGACGCTTCCCCTTGCCTTTGGAGCCCGGCGCAGAGTCGTGCGAGGGGCATATACAGTCGTGGTGAGGGGCAGCGGGCCAGGGAGGGGAGCTGCTGCATGCGTTGTCATCCGAGAGGTCAGGCTGGCCAAGAGCCTCAAAGGGGGCCACCCCGCGAGAAACTCGATCCTGAAAACGCGCACTGTTTGCGAAGGCTTCCCGAGCCTTCGTGGCCCTGGAAGTTGCAATATGTATATATATATATATATATATATATATGTACATATGTATATATATATATATATAATATCAAGAAACAAAAAAGAAGAAGGACAAACATGGCCGAGGAGCCCCGACAGGGGGCCCACGAGGCGGGAGGTTTACATCTGTGTTGCTACTGATTCTTTGCCGGCTGTGCTAGCTGTTGCTACCTACTGCTTGTTCCTGGGCCCACCCATGTCACCGATCTCTCTTTCCCAGGGGCCCTCTCGGAACCGCTCCCGGCAAGAACACCCCCCCTCGAACTCCAGCAACTTTTCCATATGCCAAGAGAGAGTGCTGCCCACCGACGTGGCCCTGTGGAGCGCCATCGAAAGGATGGCCTCCGGAGTGTCGCCGTTCGCCGCCTTCAACACCTGGCAGCGGAAGTACGGGACGGCCCGACCTATCTTCATCGCCGAAAGGCCTGGCTTCATGATCTCAGTGCTGTAGAAAGTCTTTCATCGTGTCTCGGAGCTTGATCTGATCTGGACTGCCACCGTCGCCGAACTGCTTGCCCGCGCCGTGCAGGACGGCCGCCATCACGATGTGAACGTGGGGTGGCCCCCGCTCTTTGTAGTTCACGTCTCCGCCCGC
>CAUYUJ010020100.1:140000-152500 GCA_963575745.1 Prorocentrum cordatum | reverse complement strand
AGGATGACATGCTCCACTGTCGGCGGGTGCGTCGTGGGCCGCCGCGCGCCAACAGAGTGGGCGCGTCATGGGGGTCGCAGGCCGGCGCTGGCAGCCAGACAGACTGCCCCCTCGAAGCGGGGGCCTGGCGCGTGGCTCGCAATAAGAGCTACGCCCTTCGACAGGGCCAGGGGGTCCGGGTAGAAGAGCGCGCTCGTGGCAGCGGCCGCGTCTTCCAAAAAAAAAAAACCATTTGGAGCGCTGCCACGGTGCTTTCAGGGGCGCGGGGGCGCGCGCGAAGTTCTTCGGGCTCGGGGTCTCGATGGCCGCTCGCGCGCCACCTGCTCTTCGCTGTGGGCTCCGTCCCGACTGCCCCCCGTGGCCGTATCTGCCGGAGCAACTCTCGCCGCCCCAGAGGAAACGCTGGCACGCCATTCGTTGGGTCCGAGAGGGCGATGACCTGTCTCTGCGTCGGACTCGGGGCTCTTCAGAGGTACTTCGGAGCTTCGAGGCAGGGCCGGAGCTTTGCTGGGGCCTCCCTGAACAGCCCCGAAGCCGCGCGCCCCTCCGCCAGTGCATCCCCCGCCGTAATGCATCCACCAATAGCGTCTCCTGCTCCTGCCGGCCCCCCTCGTCGCCCTCCTTTCCGTCGTCAGTTTCGTTCGGCGCAGCGGCGCGATGCTGAATAGAACCGGTCCAGGGCTCCTGCGAAAGCTGCGTTGTCTGCTCCTCTCTTCCTTCCCCGAGACTTCCCTTTTCCGCGGGGGGGGGGGCCTGAGGGTGGGCCTTCGGTCGCCCGGTGGCGCTGGCGGGGCCCGACGCTTCGGCGCCCGCTGTGGGTTAGAAAGTGACCGACGAAGCCGGCGATAATACCTGCGAGGCGCGGCGCCGTGGAGCTCCCAGAAGTCCCTGCGCGCCCCTCCGAGTCGGTAGTGATCTGAATTTGGCCGCATCTCATGTCGCCGCTCTCTGCCGGTCTAGGAGGCCCTTCGAGTCTCGCTTTGTCTGAGGCCAAGGGGGCGCGGCCGCCCGAGATATGGTGGGCCCTCTTCTGTAGTGCTGCCCTAGACGACGACGATGACCTCCTCGCCCAGCTTCCCGCGTCTCCTCTGCGGCGCGAGCGCCGCGGCGCCTCTCGCTCTTGCGCTGGCGGCCTCTAGCCTCCGCCGACTGTCTCGAGGTCCTTGGCTCGTCCCTGCTGACCTCCTGCCGCTCGGAGTCGAGACGTCTTCGCTCGGGGCGTCGCCTTCTTCGGATGGCGCGCTGGCGCCGAGGGGCTGAACTCGAGTGATGGGGGGTCCTTCGGAGCCTGTGGCTCGAAGTGCGCCCCCTTCCACGGTCGCGTCCCCCCTGGGAATTCGGGCGATGTGGGCGCGTGCGTTCGTCTTTCTAATGTCCCCTCTGGCCAAAATTTGCGCATCTCGATCTCCTCGAGCTCTCTGATGGATGCTCTCTTGATTCTAGCTTTCGGGGAAGCGTGTGAGGGGCCTCGCATTCGATCAAGGAAAACTTTCTCCGCTCTCTGGCCTGTTTGAGATTTCGCGGTTCCTGCCACTTTCGCATCTTTTCGGCGCCGAGCGTCCCCCCGCAGCGGCTCCGGCAGCATGTGCAATCTCAACTTCATCCAGAATTTGTTGCTCGAGTGTCGCGAATATCTAGGTCGGGTGATTTTCTGGCACGTCACATCAAGTTGATACATGTGCACCATGTCTCGTCGTCGCCCTGAGGTCGGGCATCTTCGTCGTGCGTCTCGCGAAGATTCGCGATGTGGGCAGCGAGGAACTGGGGGGCGCTGGCTCCTCCTTGACGTCAAGCAGTAAGGCTCTTCCAAATGGGGTCACATGAGGGAGGACTTGTCGCGAACGTTAATTTTGCTCCTCCTCGTAATTTCTGGATTGAACTTTGTCGGGTGAGGTCAGTCCGTGTGGCTCATCTGGTGCAAGTTGAGCATCTCTCCTAACTGCGAGGTCTATTATGCCCTCTCCTTGGTGGATACCATCATCAAACAGCGCGTTGTTTTGAGCATGTCTTTGTTTGTCCCTGGGTCTTTCTCTACTGGGCGCCGGCAAGTGATCTGCTGACTTGTCCCGGCTGGGATCTTCATCTAGAGAGTGCTGGATGGCCTTGAACTTGCGCTGGGTACCCACCAGTCGTGTTTCTAGGATTATGTTTTCGGCGGCCACCGGTAGGCTGTCCTTTTTGACTAATAAGACTATAACTTGATTCGATGCATCTCCCAAGTGTGCATTCCCAGCCGCGTGGGTGGCCCTCCATAGTCTCGATGAGGCGGGCGCGCGTTATGATTTCCACCCAGCGATTCCGAACCCCGCTGATCGCGACCGTCGTCGTGGTCTCCCGACCATTTTTGAGACTTCGCAGACCGCCGCCATCTTCTGTTCCACCGCAAACCGTCGTCGCCGTCTTTCCCTGTCTCTATCGGTTGCTCATGTGGTGCCGCATGATGCTCTGTCGGGGGATGCGACGGCTTCGCCTCGCCTCTGACTCGCGCGCCCTCCTCCGCGAGACCCCGCCGACCCTCGCTCCACTCGCCGTCGTCGCCGCGGGTCGCCCTCGGCTGGCGCGGGGCTGCGTGTGGGGGCGGGGGGGGGGGGCTCGGCGTGAATCGGGTGTTTGTCAGAACGCGGCTAGGCGCAATCACTGTCGCGAGCCAGTGCGCCCTCAGCTCAAAGAGCCACGGCAAAGCGCGCTGCGAGCCGCGCGGGGGCGCTGCCACAGTTGCCGCGAAGTGGCGGAACAGTGGCCCTGGCCAGTTGACGCGGTTAGGCCTTAAGCTGATGAGGGGCAGCTGGAGTGCCTTCTCGCGTCAAAAACTGGCCGCGGAGGCAGGGCGGGCGCGCCGCCGCGGTTGCCGCTGGCGCCCCTGAGTTGTTCTGCGTGCAATGCGGGGCCGCTGCTGCTGCTGTTGCCGCTGAAGCTGCGAGCGAAGTCGCCCTGTGCGCTCCTTCGGTCGAACGGCGACCTATGGGGGCTCGAGAGAGGGCCCCCCCCAGGATGCAAAACGAAATCCGTTATTTGTGCGCCCTGGCTCCTGGGGGTACGCGCTGGCAGCGACGTCGGTGGCCGCAGTGGAAGCGGCGCCGCCGCCGCTGCGGCGCGCTCCATCGCCGCCTGGCCCCTTGGGCTGCCCTGGAGGACGGGCGGCTGAGTCGATCGAGACCCCCGGGGCATATCTGTCGTTCAGCTTCCCGGGCAAGGATGGAAAATTCCCCCGGTGGGCCCCGTGGCCCCGAATACTTCGGAGGAGGGCGATCGTCGCTTCGCGTGGAAATCGCCCGAGAAGGGTCGCCCTGGAAGGCGGGCGATCGACCTTCAAACTCCGCCCGAGGCGCCGTTGGCGCCCTGTTCGGCTCGACCCAGCCCTGCCCCAAAACTGCCTCGGCACTTTGGGCCCGCGGGGCTGCCGCTAACCGTTCTGTTGGGCCGCTGCATCGCGTGCCGCGCCGCCCCCGTCGCAGCGTCCCCGATGCCAGCCCTCGCCGACCCCTGGGCGCCAGCCTGCGGGCGTGGACTTCATGGCGCGGCGCGCGCCCTGGCAGGACGTGCCGGGAGCGATGGGCCAATTTCGAAGCCACCCGCGGGTGCCGACCACGGCGTGGGCTGCGAGGGAAGCCAGGGCGTGGTGCGCAAGGCCGGCGCGCGGGACTTCGCCTGGGGCCTCGTGCGTGCCCGGCCTATCTTTGCCCTTCCTGCAAGGGCGACCTGCGAAACGTATTATGACTGTTGCGCGCGCTACTCCAATCCCGTCCACAACAATATGTTAGGTTACTCCCGCGCGCGGTGGTTTGCTGACCGCTCGGCTAGGGGCCCTGGGAAGGGGCTTTCCGACGTTCGCTAAAGGATTTTACTTGCGCCGCAAAACCGACGTGTATGCAGTTTTTTTCTTTTTTTCCAGCCAGCGCGACTCTGATGCCCCCAGCATGGCCAAACCAACTACGCGCAAACTGCGGGTGCCCCCTCGCCAAATTATGTTCTGGCCACTTGGCTAAGGGCTCTGGGCGGGCCGCTTCCGGCGCCCCCTTCGCGTGGCCCGTGCAACTAATGGCGAACGTGCATGCGAGCGTGGCTGCCGAACCGCGCATCTCGGGGCGGTGGAAGGGCTTCTCCTATATGCCGCATGCTTGGGTTGCTCTCCCAACGCGTCATTGCACGCGTTGCTCTGCGACTAGATTCATGCCCGCTGGATGCAATCCCCTAGCGCGCCGGGAAAATGGCGCGCCCCCCTTCATTGCGCTGCCATGCGATCGGGGGAGAAGACTATGAATGTGCAGTTGGAGACAATGACGAAGAATCATCGCTTGAGCTGCGATGTCCGCCCTATGTTAGCGGGGCGCTGATGATCGGTCGCCCTCGTGTGGCGCGCGGCCCTGCCTCATTCTGCGGATCCCCCCCTGGCCTCGTCGAACTGCTTGCTCGCGGGCAGGATGCGATGCTCGTTGGGCCCAAGCAGGGCCCCTCCAGCGGCCTTGCCCTGACTGGGGGGCCCGATTCCGAATTGCGTCCGCGCGACTTCCTAAGCTTATTGTGCGCCTGCTGGTGTTCTGAGTCCGGGTTTGATTCGAGGGCCTGTATTTCCTCCCTGCCTCCGTGAACGCCTCCTGCGCTGGCTGCTGCAACGAATCCGCCCCGTGCTTCAATGGTCTGGGTGTCCCTGGCAGGCCCTGGGTCTGAGCTTTGTGCTTGACCTTGCCCTGTGTGTCCAAGTCGACATGGCGCGCCGCTGGGGCAAGGGGATGCAGGCGCGCGCGTGGGTTTGGGCGCGCGTCGCGTAACACGTGCGAGTTGTAGAGTTACGGATATTGCCACTGCGTCGGCCCCTGATGGGCTTCGAATGATCGGGCCTCGCGATGCGCCCCCTCAACTGCGCTGTGGGCTTTGGGCCGGGCCCCCCCGACAAATCCACTTGAGGGGGACTTTCCACCTGCCCTCGGCCTTGCCTGGGCGCGCCTTCCCGATCTCGGCCAGCCGTTGGACCGCGAAGCTTCCGCGCGCGCCGCAGCGCCAGATCTCCGGCCCAGCGTGAAACTGCAAAGTGAGGGGGCTGATGTAGGAAGAGAAGAACTGGCGTCGATGTCCGCGAACCTCCTTTCGGAACCAGAGGGGGCCGGCCCAGCCGCCGCCCCGCCCGTCGCCCCGAATGGCCGCGGCTGTCGGGGGGCGACTCGGCGCGGGATGCGCGCGGCGACTGCCGAGAATTCGCGCGCGCGAGGGGGCGCTCGGCCCAGCGCGCCGACGACGCACTCCGCGACGTCGTCGACGCTGACGCGAACTTCCACGGCCGCCGCGACCGTCGACAGCGCGACCGCCGCGCGAAGCGAGCTCCGTCTCCTGGGTGCTGGCCGCGGCGCGCGGCGGGCGATCCGAGGCCGACGGCGCGCTGCGCGAGGGGGCCCCGCGCCCCGCTCGAGCGCGCAGGGCCGCGCGCGGGAACTGGCCCTCGTCCGTGCCATAGCCGCCCGCATGGCGCGCGCGCCCACGCGCGATCGGCAGGTCGTTTGCCCGCTCGGCCCGCGGCAGCTCCACGCAGACGTCGTCGCCCCCCCCCGCCTCGGCTCCAGGGGCCGCTTCGGCCGTCGCCTCCGCGACGACGACGCCCTCCGCCTCCTCGGCCTTCGCCTCGTCGTCCTTCTCGCCGTTCCCTGCAATGCCGCTGCGGCCGCGCGTGCGACGGCGCGTCGGCGGGGCTGCTGGGGCGCCCGCCGCGTCCGCGGGCGCGTCGGGGCGGGGCGGCGCGGAGGTGGGCGCCGCGCCAGTGCCGAGCGGGCGCCCTTGGGCGAAGCTGGCGCCAGCGCGGCGCGACGGCGGGGCCCGCGGCGCGACGAGCTCGGGCGAAAATGGTTGTGAGAGGGGGGCGTGGGGGGGGGGGGGGGATTGGTAAGGATGGAGGGGGAGAAGGGGGGGGAGATGAAGATAGGCGGGGGGGGGGGGGTCATGGAGGTGGGCTCAGCCCGAGGAGGCGACCCCCCTCGGCAAAGCTTGGCGTGGCCCAGCGCGCCGCTGTGCAATGACCTTGGCGCGGTCCTAGAGCAGCTTGGCGGCGCCTGGCCGCCGCTCGATTTAATTGTATGCAGTGACAGGCGCTTGTGCAGCTATGGCGCAGGATATCAAAGTTCCCAGATCCGCGGGGAACGAGTTGGGGCGCGACCTCTGAAGGCCCCCGCAAACCGCGGCGTCCAGTAGACAGCCCCGGCAAGCGGCGGCGCCGCGCGCGGTGGAGCACGGCGCCTCTGCTCGAAGTGGCGCGCCGAAGAGAGCGCCTCGACGGCCCCTGGCGGCGCGCGCGGGTCGTGTTCCGCGATCGACTTTGCAGCGCTCGAAAAAACATGAACTTCGGAGCGCGCTGACTTATCCCGCGCGGCTTAATCTGCAAGATGGTTTCGTTCGCTCGGCTCGCAGCCTCAGGGCCCGGGAAAGTAGCGGACCGAACTATCGGCACCCCGCCGACTTGCGCGCCGGGGGCAGGGGCTGGACATTGCGGGGCACCGCGGCCTGGAAACCTATCTCCCCGAGGCAGTCGGGCATTCTGGTGATCCTGCCCAATCGCCTGGTCGCGCGATCGGGCTGATGCAGCGGCGACTCCCGGGGCGAGGACACGGGCAAATGCGCGTTCAGGGTGCTCGTCGCTCTCGACGATTTCTGTGGGCACCTGAATGAGCTTCGGACGTGCGGGGGCTTCCTTTGCGGCCCCGTGCCTCGCGGCCGAGCGCTGTTGGCGAAGCTGAAGCGCCTCCGGCCTGATGCCCAAGCGCAGGGGAAAAACTGCCCGGGGAGCAGCGCGGCGGGGGCCATTCGCGAGTTACTGGAGGCGCTCGTCCTCCAGCCGGCACAGGGCGACGAGCGGCTCGAAAAACTGGGCAGAGAACTGAATGGCGGGAGCCGCGAGAGACTTATAGTCAATCGGTTTTCGACGAATCCCAGACCCAGTCCACGGAGCTCCCGACATCTCCCCACGAACTTGGTCATCATATCCTTCCATCTAGACTCGTCCCCATCTCCGCCGCGCCCCGAGAACGCGCCTGGGTACTTGCCGTTCGTTCGGACCTGGATGTCCGCCGAGTCAACTCCTAACTCCTCAACTTGCCGCGCGCATGCGTGTCTGAATAAGAGCCCCGCCGCCAGACCGTGGCGCCTCATGATGTCAAGCAAGTTGGGTGCACTCTCGAACGGGTTCCTAGAGCCGTGCAGAATGTCACCGTCGAGCCAGCAAGGGCGCGACTCTGGCGGATGTAGAGCGCGCATTTAAGCCCGAACCACTGGGTCCAGATCAAGCGCGAAGGTCGAGCTCAAGGCAGGACATCCCTGCTCTATCCCACATGAGATAACGTATCCTGGAAGAAGACAGCCGGCGAACATTTCTGTAACCCGAATTTCCCGACGCAGGAACTTCAAAACCGCGACGATAATACCTGGGGGCCCCATCACCTCTAAGACCCACAATAGCCACGGATGGTTCAGAGAACGGGAGGCAACGCGTACCTTGAGCATGATGCCTCCAGCATCTCGCCAACCCGAAACACAAAACCATATCGCAAACTACGACGAGATTTCCAGCATTTTCACATTCGAATGTCGGCGAATATCGGAACCGCGCTGAAGCTCGGCACAAGAAATACATGCCTCCTTGGCGATACCCCAGTTTATCCCCCAACCAATATCTTATGATCAATGTTCCAAGGACATACCAGCCGAGTCTCAAACGGGCTCTTGAACAACTTGTCGGTGTACTCTTGCAGATCCTCCTTAGGAATGAAAGGGGTCGAACACTCGTTAAACAGATCGTCGTCCGCCTCTCCTGCAAGTAGCGCCTGATCGGCCTAAGACAAAACTTTGCCGCCGAACTTCCCGCAGTTGACATAGCAGCGAAAACGAACCCCGACAGGCCCAAAAGACGAGCCCCGATACATCGGAAGCCCCTGGT
Organism: Prorocentrum cordatum; assembly: GCA_963575745.1. Classification (NCBI taxonomy): domain Eukaryota; class Dinophyceae; order Prorocentrales; family Prorocentraceae; genus Prorocentrum; species Prorocentrum cordatum. Next base: position 144,585 of record CAUYUJ010020100.1, on the reverse strand, counting down.
ACAACTGTTCATACGTCGCCTCCCACAAAAAACTGGTCCGAAGCCTTGTGGGCAAATCTCAGAAACGGAAACCGACATTTTGCATAGCGAAGACGATCATAATCGACGTCACGCTCTTCATCGGCGAGAAGCGCCGTACCAGCTTCCAGTGTACCAAGAACGCTGGCGTCAGGATCCCCCGCTCCAGAGATAATGACTCGGCGATTCCGTGATTGCCAAACGTGTATGTCTCTGTGCATGTGTGTACGTATGTATGTGTATGTACACACATAGGCGTGTATGTATATATATATATATATATATGTATGACGCATCTGGCCCGTCTGACCTTTGTTCTCATCGGAGCGCTGGGGGCTGGCACACACCTCCTTCACCTCCTCCGCCAACATCTGCACGAACATGGCCCTCATCCTGTTCATAAGCCTAACATCACCCTTCCATACGCATCCGTTATCGTCAATAAGACAACACCGAACTCAGGGAATGCTTGAACAGCTTAAGTACTACGGGGCGGCTGTCCTGGGTCATCGCTCGAAGGGCAGCGACGCATCAAGACAACATCTTTTGCGAGGCCGATGGGCCGTCGTCTGTTACACCTTCTTTCGCCTGCCGAGCGCCCTCGTGGACTCAGGCATGTTTTTCAGAGGGCCTGGACCAACTCCGATAGCTGCTGCTTGTTGACCACCTAAAACTGGATCCGCAGAGCCGACGGCCTGCGACCTCGGTTCAACTGGCAATGCAACGGCGCGTGGTCGTGCGGCCTGGTGAGATCCGTGACCGGCCAAATCACCACGCCACCGGCTTGGCATCCTAGAGCTGACCTGAATCAGTGAACGTCTGGACGGGGAGGAGGAGGAGGAGGAGAAGGAGAAGGAAGAGGAGGAGGATGATGAAGAGGATGAGGACGAGGAGGGGGAGGAAGAGAAGGAACATGAAGAGGAGGAGGAGGAGGAGGAGGAGGAGGAGGAGGAGGGAGGAGGAGGAGGAGGAGGAGGAGGAGGAGGAGGAGGAAGGAGGAGGGAGGAGGGGGAGGAAGTGGAGGAAAAGGAGGAGAGAGAAGGGAGACGGTAGCAGGAACCATTCAGAGTGGGAAGAGGAGGAAGAGGAGGAGGAGGAGGGGAGGAGGAGGAGGAGGATGTGAATGCGGAGGATACTGGGGGCGTGGGGCGGGAAGGGGACCCGAAGGCGGGGGACGAGGAGCAGCGGCGCACGCCCTCGTCCCCGTCCTCCTCCTGGGCGGAACACGGGGGAGAGGAGGAGGGGGGTGGGGGGGCTGCGCGCGCCCGCCTGCCAGGCCGCCCAGGCCGCCGCGACCCGCCGCCTGGGCAGAGCCCGTCGTCGTCGTCGTCGTCGTCGTCGTCGTCGTCGTCGTCGTTCGAATCCCACCAGCCCTTTAGGGCGTAGGCGGTCTAGGGTTTTCTGTATTCCATCTGCCCCTCTTCCCCTTCGGGGAGGGGGTTGCCCCTCCCCTTACCCCCTCCCCTCGGCCTGGACGGGGGGGGGTCCCCCGAGGGGGTGGAACGACCAGGATGGCCCAGGATGGCTGCAAGAGCGCCTCGGAGAGCCCAAGATGACCTCCAAGATGGCTCAAGCTATCCCAAGATGCCTCAAGATGGCTCCCAAGATGCTCTAAGAGGCCCCAACACCGCTCCAAGACGGCTCCAAGTGGCCAAAGAGCTCCCCAAGGAGGCCCCGAAGAGGCCCAAATCCGTCCCAAACCGAGGGGAAACACTGTTTTTTGCTTTCTCGCCTTTTCGCTTCCGATGGCCGTCCGAGGCCTACAGATGGCTGCAAGATGGTCCGAGAAGGCCCCAAGAAAGGCTCAAGAGAGCCTCAATACGGCCCCAAGAGCATCCAAGAGCGCTCCACGAAAGAGCGCCCCAAGAGGTGACTTTTGGGGCCCCCAAGGGGCGACGCTAATTGAAGCTCCCCTCTTGCTTGATCGATGTCATCCAAGATGGCCCCAAGAGCGCTCCCAAGGCTCCCAAGAGCGCTTCAAGAGGGCCCCAGGAGGGCCCCAAGAGGCGCCCAGGAGGTCCCGAGATGCGCCCAAGAGGCCTCCAAGAGGCTACCAAGAGACCTCCAAGGGGCCCCAAGAGGCTCCGCGAGGCACCCGAGACGCTCCAAGAGGCCCCCAGGACCGCCAAGAGGCCCCCAAGACGCAAGAGAGGCCCAACAGAACCCCAACACGGCTCCAAGAGCGCCCCAGAGTGTCCCAATAGCGCTCCAAGAGGCACCCTTCTTCTGTATGCTGCCCACTTTCCTGATCGAAGCAACTCCTCTGGGCATCGTCTCTGGATCGGCTGGTGGGATTATGCGAAGCGTCTAGAATTCCCCTCCTACTCCTCCTCCGCTGCTGGCGCTCTCCCCTTTCTCTATTCCTCCTTCACACCCTCTACCTTGTCCTCCTCCTCCTCCTCCTCCTCCTCCTCCTGATGCGGCTCCTGCTCCTGATGCCGCCACTGCTCCTGATCCTGCTGTTGCTCATGCTTCTGCCAAGCTGTTCCGAGCATTCACCACCCCTGCTGTATTCAATTCAGAGAGTGCCACACACGATAGCAAGATATGCTGCGGCAGTGATGTTGGGCTGCAGTGCTTCGCCCTGCTGATCAGCCATTGGAAATTCAGCGCCAACATGTGAAGGACACTTCATCATCATCAGCATCACCATACTCATCACCATCTTCGTCACCATCAGCCACCATCCCGACAACGTAACCATCAGCCACATTGCCACTTTCATCTCGTTTGGAGGGGCACTGGAAATCTCCCCCCAGAGGGTGCTTCTCTCCCGCCAGTGTGCTGTGCTATGTGCTGGGGTCGGAGCGCCGACGCCAGTGAGCTGGCGCCTGTCCCTCTCATTTGCGATTTCCTCTGAGATCGCGTGCCATCCTCTTTTCGAGCGTGGTAAAAGCCGCCGCCATCCTCAAAGCTCCGACGTCGTCACTGTCAGCTGGCGGGCTGCGAGCGTGGCCGCCCAACACGGCCATCCGACGCACCAGTTGCGTCAAGCCCTGGTGGAGCCAAACATAAACAACAGCCTGCGAAAAATCTTGGGGTTATGTTGGGGCCCAGAGTCCAAGATAATCCCAAGACCGCCCCAAGATGGTCTCGAAGCTCCCATTTGGAGACCTCAACCTGTCGGCGGCAATCGAAATCGCCAGGTCCTCAAGACGCCCCCATCAAAGGCCCCCTCACCTTCAAAGCCCCCAAGAGTGCCCCACGAGGCCTCCAGAAGACTCCCAAGACGCTCCCCAAAAAGCATTCAGGAGACCTCTTGTCAGCGACCTGTGCACGGTAGCGGAATGGGCCGAATGCCACTCGATCCGCCGCCTCCTTTGGATTTAGCAGAAAAGCGACTGTTCTGCCTTTGAAGGGTTTAAGCCTTACAGTGGAGGTCACTCCACAAGAGACCTTCCACAGTATATTCGATCCTGAGACCCCAGGACGTCCATGGACTTCTGGTCTGGGAACGTCGCGCTCCCAATTGTAAAGCCATCGAAGCCCAAGACACCAGGGCACCCTGGAGGCAAGCCGGGTGTTTCTTTGGCATCGGCCTCCACTGTAAGCCTTATCTAAAACTTCCCAAAAAGGTCTCGGCCGTTCTGGCTGGCCGCGCAGAGAGACCCGACAATTCCACAACGAATCTCCCCAAAACGGCCGATATTGCCACCAAGACGGCCGAGATGGCTTTCAGGGCGGCCCCAAGTCAAATTCAAGACGGCCAATCTGGCCCCAAGACGGCCCACGATGCCCTCCAGACGGCCCAAGATGCGAGGGTCCGAATAGGATTTCTAGAAGGCCCAACGCAATGATGTTCCTTAGGCTTCTCGTCTTTTTCTGGCGCTCCAGCAAGGCCCCATGGGATCCCAAGGTCGCCCCACGACAGCCTAAGAGGCCCCCGAGATGCCCGCAAGACGGCCCAAGAAGACCCAAGACTGGTCAAGAGCCCGCAAAACGGCCTCCAAAGGCCAAGCCAAGAGGTCCCGTAGAGGCCTCCAGGAAGCCTCCAAGAGGTCCCCAACAGGCCCCCAAACGGCTTCCAGGAAACTTCCAGGAAGCCAGAAGACTGCCTCAACATGCATCCTTTTCCTTTTCCTGCTTCTCCTCCTCGCCATCATTATCCTTCTCCTTTCTCTTCTTCTCCCAAGTGTTCCTCCAAGGGGTTCCACAACGGTTGAGGGGACGCGTCTTCCAATAGCTTGACACGACTTCGGTCCAACGTTTGGCCTCATAGGAATTTCCGTAAGGCAGGGGGCGGCGGTGGTTCGCCGTAGGCGTTTTCGATATGTGGACGCGGCTCGCAGGCAAATCTACATTGTCGGCTTGTGCCTTAGTCAGATGATGCACGATTGCCATTCTTGATTGATGGGCCAATTTTCCACCACCGCTACCATAGGTGAGACGGGAGAGAAGGGATGACGGGGAGGTCCTCCTCCTCCTCCTCCTCCTCCTCCTTGTCCTCCTCCTCCTCCTCCTTCTCCTCCTTCTCCTCCTCCTCCTCCTCCTCCCTCCTCCCTCTCTTACCTATGGTAGTGGTGGTGGAAAGTCGGCCCATCATTGATCACACGCTTTCGGGGCTGGG
>CAUYUJ010020100.1:17500-137500 GCA_963575745.1 Prorocentrum cordatum | reverse complement strand
TCCTCCTCCTCCTCCTGCTCCTCCTCCTCCTGCTGCCCCTCCCCCCTCCCCCTCCTCCTCCTCCTCCCCCGCCCCCGGGGCCACCGGGAGCATCCCCGCAGCGCGCAGGCGCCGAGCGCCTCCAGGCCTCGCCGGAGGCCCTCGCGGGCCCTGGCGCGCTCCGCCGAGGCCGCGGCGGCGCCGCGCCACTCGGAGAGGAGCCCCGCCTCGGCTGGCGCGGTGCTTTCCGCGGCGCTCGCGTGAGGTCGGGCACGTCCCCTGTACAAGGGGGATCTTTCGACGACGAAGAGGAAAGAGAGTCAGTCAAAATTTCAAAACTGGTCCAAAAGTACTCAGGACATCGTTCGAATATAATCTTTAAAACACTATTGTGGCAGATATTCCTACTGCACAGGCGCACGCCCGACTCAACGCTCGTGTTGGGCGCCCGGGGCCTCCTGCGCCCGTGCCGCGGACAAGGTCTGCCCAACGATCCGCCGCTGCGGCCGCTAGGGGAACCGGCAGAAACGGTAAACACAACAACAACTCCCTGTCTCTCTCTCTCTCTCTCCCCTCGCCTCCCCACTTCCTGAGGAGGAGGAGGAGAAGGAGGAGGAGGAGGAGGAGGGGGAGGAGGAGGATGAGATGAGATGAGAGTCATGAGAGGAGAGGAGAGGAGAGGAGAGGAGAGGAGAGCGCAGCGGAAGCGCGTCCGGCGGGCCGACGCGCCCCCACCCCCGCGCACACGCGCGGGAGGGCCTTCGGCCTCCGGCAGGGGGACGCGTCGCTGGCCCCGCCCGCCGCCCGAGGACTTACCCGTGGGAGACGCTCGGCCCGCGCGGATTCCACGCATCGGCGCTGGGGCCCCCTGGCAGCGCCTCCAGCGTCGCCCCCAGCGCGCTTCGCGCGCCAGGGAAGGGGGTCCAGGTCTGGTCCGAGGAGTCCGCGCGGATCTCCCATGCCACCTCCCCAGGCCCTCTCGCGTCGTGGACAAGAAGACAACGGCGGAAAAATCTTGGCCGTCTTCGGCCTCTGGGTGCTTGCCGAGCCTCAGGACCGTCAAATACTGGCTCAGGACGAGAAGCCGGCCCCGGGGAAGGGGTCAAGACCTCTGGTCCTCATATGCTGCGTAAGCGTCGCCGGATGTATGGAGCTGGGGCCCCTGTGGACACCGATCCGTGTGATGGGCGTGCTGGGCGGGGGGCGGCATGCTAACGCGCCGATTGTAAAATATACATGGAAATCGCTATGGGGCAAGACGCGTGCGAGGTGAGGTGGTGTGTGTGTGTGTGTGATCTTTCCAGCTCGTGCCCATCAACCACTCCGCGGTGCTCGGCCATTACTCCTGGAATCGCATGGCCACTAGCATCTTCAGCGTGCGCGCGCGCCCCCACGTTGTTTGTGGCAAGCCTCCGTCCAGCCTTAGGTCGGGCATCTCCAACTACAGGCGGATTGTGGTTGAAACCTTAAAATAGACAAAACATGCTCAAACATAGTCAACAGTAGCCAATAATCGTCCCCACACTATTTTTTCTACTATTTTGAATATCCCTTCTGTAGAGGGACGTGACGGACTTACGTCTAGCCCTCCCATCTGCTACACCAGGTGGAAATTCGCCTCAGCGTGCCCCGGCTTAGCGCTTCGCGACGGTGCCGCCACCCCGCCGCTGGAGGAGAAAGGGTGTGTGTGTGGCTGCCTCGGCCAGCATGCCCTGCAAGTCCCCTCTTGGTCGCCCGAGTGCCTGGCCGCGGCCGCCCACCGTTCCTTCGCCTCTCCCCGCGCGCGCGCGCGCGCGCGCGCGTGTGTGTGTGTGTGTGTGTGTGTGTGTGTGTGTGTGTGTGTGTGTGTGCGTGTGTGTGTGTGTGTGTGTGTGTGTGTGTGTGTGTGTGTGTGCGTGCGTGCGTGCGTGCGTGTGCGTGTGTGTGTGTGTGTGTGTGTTTGTGTGTGTACGTGTGTGTGTGTGTGTGTGTGTGTGTGTGTGCGCGTCTGGGCTGGCCGCGCGCGTCTCTTCGCCCGCCTTCTTGCGTCGCGCCGCTGCGCGCAGTGGCCGTGGCGCTCGAAGTGTGCGTGCGTGCGTGCGTGCGTGCGTGCGTGCGTGCGTGCGTGCGTGTGATTGTGTGTGTGTGTGTGTGTGCGCGTGTGCGTGTGCGCGTGCGTGTGCGTGTGCGTGTGCGTGTGCGTGTGTGTGTGCGCGCGCGCCAGCACTCGAAGATGGTGTTTCTGACGCGCCGTTGACGGCAACACCACTCCGCTCTCCCTCCGGGACTTCGCCTCCGGCTCCTGTCCAAAGCGTACCTTTTCCTGTGCAAGCTCTTCGGCACCGCCTGCACCCCGCACCCTCCAGCCGCCTGAGGCTCCGCCCGCCCGCGCCCTGTCTCCCCAATTAGTGCTTTGCGCGCCCCGCCTAGCTCTTAACCGGAAGAGGACCGCTCTCGACCCGCAGACCAAAAAAGTGCGCGCGCGCAAAAGGCGTGCGGGGCGGGAGGCGGGCCTCCATGCCACTCCGACGGGACCCCTCAACCCCACCGCGGGCCTGGCGCAGCTCCCCGCGGGGCCCCTCGGTGCGCCCCCGCGCGCTCGTCGGCGCTCCCGCCGCTGGCGACGCGCAGCACACGGCGCCAGCGGCGCCAATGCCCGTCCAACTCTCCCCCGGGTTTCCGGGCCCTGCCCACTCCCCCGCGCCCGTGCCCCCCGCTGGGCCCCGCCCCCTCTCTCCGCGTCGGCCGCCTCCCCCGCCCGCGCGGGGCTCCTCTTGGTGGCCGCGCACGCCCGCCCCCCCGCGTCCGCAGCTTTGCGCCGGGTCCTGCCCCCCCCCCCTCCCCGCGTCGCTCGCCCCTCCGCCAGCTGCCAGGCGGATTCAATTTGGGGGCATGCCCGCTTTCCCGCGTCCGCAACGTCACGCCGGGTCCTGCCCCTCCCCCCCGCGTCGGTCGCCCCTCCGCCAGCTGCCAGGCGGACTCCATTTGCGGGCACGCCCGCTGTCCCGCGTCTGCACCCTCGCCAGGTTACCACCCCCCCGCGTCGTCCGCCGCGCGGCCGCTCCAGTCGCGGTGAAGCCCTCGGACCGCCGATGCTTTGTTCAGTGCGGGCTCCCTGCCCCTTCTCCAGGACTGGGGTCCAGGGGCCTGGCGAAGGCCTCCAGCGGCCGAAAGCAGCCCAGAAAAGAGCAGGGAGGGGAAGGTGGAGCGCGGCGCGGCGCTGTGGATTCAAAGCCAGGACCCAGCAACACAGCGGTGCGTGTGAAAATCTCTGGTGGTCAAAGAGGCCTGGCTGACGGCCGTCGAGGTTCATGCGCGAGCACGCCCCTTCCGTCGTGACTCCGCCAAGGCCCAGTGCACCACGACGTGGACATATACACATACACATATATATATATATATATATATATATATACACACATACATGTCTCTCTCTGTGAATATATATATATATATATATGTATGTATGTATGTTTATATATATATATCGCTCGTGCTTGCGCTCCACAGTGAGTCAAACAGACTATTGAGCAGCAGGCTTGTGCGTTGAGTGGAAGGGTGCCCTTGCAGCACGGGCACTATCCACAGCCACCTCTGGGAGTGTCCACTTCCCTGGCGGCAGTTTCGACTGGATGTTGTACACATGAAAAGCAATGATGGTGCGTTCCAGCGCTACACGCTGAGGATACTCGTCCGATTCTCCGCTGCAGAGGCCCAAACGAGCAGGAAGCGAGCTCGGCGCAAGTGAGCGCGCGTGCCGCACCGTGCAGACAGCGTGCCACATGTGAGCGCAGTGCACGTAGTGAGAAATGGAGTCAGATGCATCAGGAGCATCACCCTGCTGGCAGCCGAAAACACATGGGCCGCCTGCGCTCTTGTCACGCGTGTGCAGGCGTCGGCTTGTGGTCCATCCCCCCGCCCAAGTCTTGAGGAGGGCGGAGTGAGACGCAGGAGAGAAATCAGACTTGAGCAGCACGTCAAGCGGCTCCCACTCGATCTGTGCTTGCACATATGGCTGTGATTCTGTCGACCAGGAGTTGAGGCGGGTGGGGAAGGTCGAGGGGAGGCGATCAACCAGGGGCGAGGGGACAAGGTGAGAGTGGATGTGCTTCTGCATGCGCAAGCGTGGATTCGGGCGGGCAACCAGCAGGCGGGCTTTTTCCGCGCGCCACTCATTCAGTGCCTGGCCACAAACGGTGGCCACCAGCTCGTTCGGGTCGTTCTTGAAACCGCCAACTGCCTCCTCCAAGGTGAGGGCAATCGGCGGAGAGCGCCAGTGCGATGGCGCATGCATGCCCAGCGCCAGGTCGTAGAGGGGCAATGCCACCGCCGCCGCCTCCTTGAGCTTGGCTGCCCAGTGCGGCCAGTTCTTCACCGAGTCCGTGGCGCTGCGCATCAGGGCGGCCCTGTTGCTGAGCTCGAGCGAGACCGTTTTCAGCGAGGGCGACCAGTCACCAATGCGAAGCAGACCATCTCGTGGCAGCGCTTGAGGAGGAGGGTGCCAGATGCGGTAAAAAGCCCAGTTATCCTTGCGCTTCATCTTGGGCGGCCACAGGAACAGCTGGCTGAGGTAGGAGATCTTGGTTACCGCCCTCTGGTTGTAGAACATCAGCGAGGTCGAAGTCGGGGCACTCGCATCCGCTATCAGGTTGGTCGTGCGCTGCTAGCCCGCCACCACTTTCTGCCAGCGCTTGAGGTTATCCACGCTCGGGCCCATCAGCACCCCAAGGTATTCAGCCATGTCCGTGATCGTCATGCCGCTCCACTTCGGGACCAGCGCCTCGATCTTGGCGCGCACCCTGTCCACGACCGCCGGCGAGAAGGAGTCCGCCAACGGGATGATCTTGCACTTCGCTGTCTGATCTTGCACTATATATATACATACATATGTATGATTGGTGACAACGTATATCCGTAGGTTTAGGTCGGGCCTGTCCCCCTACAGGGGGATGTTCGACGAACAATAAAAAATACCCGAACAAAATAATCAACAAATAGTCCAAACATAATATGGTGATTATTTTGGGAGTATATTTTGACCTTCTTGGGGTAATTTTCGTTTTTTTTTAATTTGTCGTCGAAGATCCCCCCTGTAGGGGGACAGGCCCGACTTAGCCGTAGGTCCCAACTGTCCCCTCACCCGTTCCCCCTCACATCCGCTTCGAGCTGGCTCGCAGACTGCCGCGTGATGGGCCGGGAGCCACTGGGCGCCCTTCCTCGCGCTCGGGCCTCCCTGCCAGGGCACGGCGGCCAGTCCGCGCGCTCGCCGCGCGACCGGCGAGCGGAACTGGCGGTCGGAGTGGTGTGCAGCCGAGCGTGTCTTTCGGTTTCGTGCGTGGCTTTTTCGCCAAATGATCAAGGATGCTCCTCGATGGTCCTCGCCGAAGGAAAAATGCACACGTCCGAGCGATGCCAAGGTGGAGGAACACACCTTTTGAGCCGCAGTGCGGCAGAGGCAGTCCGCACGCGCGCTCGCGCAGCCGGGGAGGCATCCCCGGGGCGCTCAGTACACGCGTTGTCCGGCCGCAGGAGGAAGAGCAGGCGGGGATTGGCGGCCTCGAAGAGCAGGGGTTCGGGGATCTTCGGACCCGGGTCGGTGCAGACCCGGGTCAGTCAGGCCGTGCAGGATCCCGCAAGATCCTGCAGGATCCTGCGCACCTGCAGGATCCTGCACCCAAGCCAGGGTCAGTTCGCCTCTGGCCCTGCAGGACCCCGAAAGATCCGGCGCTCTGACCGACCCCTGTCCCTCCTCGTGTTCCGCCTCATGTTCCGCCTCGTGTTCCGCCTCGTGGGCGCTCCTCCTCCTCCTCCTCCTCCTCCTCTTCCTCCTCCTCCTCCTCCTCCTCCCTCGCCCTCCTCCTCCTCCTCCTCCTCCTTCTCCTCCTCCTCCTCCTCCTCCTCCTCTCCTCCTCCTCCTCCCCCTCCTTCCCCTCCTCCTCCTCCTCCTCCTCCTCCTCCTCCTCCCCCTCCTCCTCCTTCCCCTCCCCCCCTCCCCCTCCAACAAGCCTCCCCCTCTCCCGCCTCCTCCTCTTCCTCCTCCCTCCTCCTCCTCCTCCTCTCTTCCTCCTCCTCCTCCTCCTCCTCCTCTTCCTCCTCCTCCTCCTCCTCCTCGTGGTCTCCCTCCCTGCCGGCGGGGAGGGGCGGCCTCCTCGAAGGATCAGGGGCGGGAGGAGGGCCCAGTCGCTCCCCGGGCCGAGGAGGGCCGGCATGCGTCCCGGTGGAGCACCAGGATTGGGTCGGGCCTGCCCCCCTACAGGGGCATTTTGGACGACAGATTCACAAAGACTCAACACATACGCCAAACATGCTCAAACATGGTAGAACAATCCTCCCCTATACCAATTTGCGAACTGCGTGTGTGACGGACAGCTGCATCCGCGAGCGTCATTGGCAGCACACCGCATGTCGGGGCGGTGCCGCCCGGGGCCCAGGCAGCACGACTCGCCCCCGCAGCGGCAAACTGAAAAACTGCCGGCCTGACGGCAGGATTACTAGGATTAGGTCGGGCCTGCCCCCCTACAGGACGATTGTTTTGACGACAAATTAACAAAGACCCAACACATACTCCAAACAGGCTCAAAAATCGTAGAACAATCCTCCCCATACTGATTTGTTGTAACTGTTTTGGGATATCCCCCCTGTAGAGGGACACGCCCGGCTCAACACTGGGACGCCGCCGAAGAGGGAGGGTGGCCGCGGCGGCGGCGGCGCAAAGGGGCACGATCAAACCCCGAGCCCAGGTCGAGGGAGTATGGACGCAGCGCCCTGGGCGCTTGAGAGGCCGCAGGGCCCACAGTCGCTGGGGAGGACAGAGGGGAGGAGGCCAGGCGGGGAGAGGCACACCGTGCGCTTTGTGCCAGCGCTCTCCTCCGTGGCCGTCTCCCCGCGTCCTGCGCCGTCCACCTCCCGACCCTCGCCATCGCTCGGACGTCCACTCCCTGGGCACTCTTCGGCTTCCTGCGCCTGCTTTCTCGCAAGAGGACCAGAAGGCTCCTCGATGGCCCTCGCCGAGGAGAAATGCACACGTCCGAGCGGTACCAAGCCGTGGGCGGGAGGGAAAGAGAGGGGAGGCGGGGGCTGCCAGGGCGGTGTCGGCAACGGCCATCCCGCAACGGGTGGCGGCTGTGGCAGGGCACAGAGGGGGCGGAGAAGAGGGGGTCGATAGCGATGCTGATGATTCTGATGATGATGACGCTGATGATGCTGATGATGATGCTGATGATGACAATGATGCTGATGATGCTGATGATGACGATGATGATGATGCTGATGATTCTGAGGATACTGATGATGCTGGTGGTGATGATGATGCTGCTGATGACGCTGAGGATGAGGATACTGATGCTGATGCTGATGATGATGGCGATGACAATGACGATGCTGCTGCTGCTGATGCTGCTGCTGGTGATCATGCTGATGCTGATGCTACTGCCGATGCTGATGATACTGCTGCTGATGCTACTGCTGCTGCTGCTGATGATGCTTATGACGGTGACGATCATGGTGTTGATGCTGACGATGATGCTGCTGAGTATGCTGATGATGCTGCTGATGATGGTGATGGTGATGGTGATGCTGCTGATGATGATGGCAATGATGATGACAACGGTAATGCTGCTGTTGATGATACTGCTGCTGCTGATGATGATGATGGTGGTGGTGGTGATGATGATGCTGATTATGCTGATGACGATGCTGATGACGATGACGATGATGATGCTGCTGATGATGTTGATGGTGATGGTGGTGGTGGTGGTGATGCTGCTTATGATGATTCTGCTGCTGCTGGTCATGACCATGATGAGGAACAGCATGATGACCAGGACGAGGAGAAGGAGAAGAGGAGGAGGAGGAGGAGGAGGAGGAAGGGAAGGAAGAGGAAGAAGAGGAAGAAGAGGAGGACTCATTATACGGATGGTATAGATGAGGATGAGGAGGGCAGGAAGGAAGGACAGAAGGAATGATTGGGGTGGGCAGGGGCTCCTCCTCCTCCTCCTCCTCCTCTTCCTCCTCCCATCCTCCTCCTCCTCCTCCTCCTCCTCCTCCTCCTCCTCCTCCTCCTCCTCCTCCTCCTCTCTTCTTTCGTCACGAGGCTCTCGGGCAACCATCTCGGGACTGGTGTGGGCGGACTCGTGTGCCCGTGTCTTGGTCCTGCCGGGTGCCTCTTGCCGCTGCCTCGGAGCTGTGTTAAGCTCTCTTGAGTCCTCTGGGCTCTTTTGGGGGCCGTCCGGTGACCACTCTGAACAATCCTGGGTCACCTCACGATCCTCGTGGGGCCCTGCGGGGCGCCGAAGGGCTCCAGAGAGCGCAAACAGCACAAGCTGTAGACATCCGCTGGAGTCCGTCGGGCTTCAAGCAGCTCTGACGGTCTCGGGGTCCTCTCACCTGCCGTCCTCGGGACAGCTGGACATGGTAGGGTGCGGGGTCCCTCGGGTGATGTGCAATGGATTGCGAAGAGGGGGGATGTGGAGGGGAGTGCGGAGAAGCTCAGGGAGTGGGAAACAACTCCCCAGGCAGGCCGTCTTGGGGCCATCTTGAACCCTCTGTTCTTTTCGCACGGCTCGGAGCGCCCGCAGCACACTCGTGGGCTATTCGTAGCCGGTGTAACGGCACGGCCTGCCCACGGCCGCAGTGTCGGACAACACGATGTACCCACCACTTGTGGATGCGTCATCGTACGTGTTGAGAACGACGCGCACTCTAGCAAAGCCTTCGTCTAGCGTTGGCCTCTCATAGCTGCGTCTGTAACGGGCCATCGCCTCCATCGGAACGCGAACCCCATTCTCCCGAGACTGCATCGATTGCACAGCCGCCTCGTAATCCCGCTCGATTGCGATGGATTCGACTGGCACCTGGATGCCGTGCTCCGCCAGCGCTGCCAGAAATTCTGCACGCTTCTGGCCGCTGTAGAGCAGGTCGTCGAAGAACGCGACGGGCAAAGCCTCCCCCTGGGCGTGCAGCCGCAACCAGGTCGACTTCCCCACTCCAGGGCAGCCGCACATGGCAACAATTCTCGGGCAACCCGCCTCCTCGACCAACCACTTCAGGCGCTCGAAGCACCGGCGCTTCGCGTCCGCCAGCCGCTCTGGAGAGAACCTGTAGATCCCATCCTCGTCAACGAGCAGCGCGTCCACAGACACGACTGCAGACTGCTCGCCTGAGCCCTCCGCGGCCGCCACACTATCGTCGACCAAAGGCCGCTGCGCCGCTGCCACTGGGCCCTCCGCAGCCTCCGCAGCACCGTCTTCTGTGGGCTGCTCCGCTGCTGTCATGGCAGCGCGGGGGGTTCTCCGCGGAAGGGCCGCCTGCTCCAGCCCTGGAGAGCCCATCCTTGAGCACAAAGGGCCGGAGTTGCAGCCTCTGGGGCCCTCTCTTGGGCTCTCTCTTGGGATCGTCAGAGTCCCCCTGGGACACAGAGGTGGGCACCGGGGGCCATCTTGGAGGACAGATGGCTGGAGTTGCAGCCTCTGGGGCCCTCTTTTAGGCTCTCTCTCTTGGAATCGTCAGAGAGCCCCCCCTGGGACACAGAGGTGGGCACTGGGGCCATCTCGGGGCTCCTCGAGCCTCCCGACTGAGCCCAGAGGGAGCGCAGGGGAGGCGCCGGGGGAGGGGAGGAAGGCACTTAAAGTGTACACTGGGGGGCCCTAGGGGGGCGTGCGAGGCGCCATGCTGCACAGCCGCAATCCTGCCGACCACGTTCCAACCGAGGAAGCCATCTTGCCAAACACTTCGCCTGGTAACCGACACACACACACACACAGCGACGGGGACGAGGATCGAATAGAAAGTGTCCGCCAGGCATCTCCCCGAAGGCAGCCAGTGCGGTGCTGCCCAGCTGAGCAAACTCAGGATGGGTATGGTCCGAGGGCGGAACACAACTAAGCCAAAGACCTGGGTTGGCCTGGGCCCAGCCACGGCATGGAGCACTAATCGCCTTTGAAAGAGAACAAACAAATCGATCTATCGTCGTGTGAGATTTTAGTCCGAGTGAGCGCCAAACAATAGACAACTGCATCCTCGAGGTGCAATCTGTGTACTGCAAGCTATGTAATGCGCTCGGTGGATTGCGCAATGGTTCTAACATGTATATATCTACATGTATGTATACATACACACATACACGTTGCTACCTGTGTGGTTGAGGCTGCGTGGTGAAAGCTATGTGACGCAAAGTGTGTGTGTGTGTGTATCCATCGACGTGTGCGAGACATGTGGTGCGAGCTCGGCACGCACTCGGTGCAAGGTGCGCCCACGAAGCGCCCACGACGGGGCAACAACCGGGCACTCCAGATTTCGTAATAAACGGGAGGGGGTCTGGACCCTCCCAGACAAGCCATTTCAGACCTCGCCCGTGGGAGAACCCTCCAAAACATCGTCTCCAGACCCCCCAGGCCCTCCAAGATAGCCTGGAAGAGACCCCCCCCGAAATGAGACCCCCCCCGAAATGAGACCCCCGAAATCTGGAGCACCAGACGAAAACTCGGCTCTCCCACCGAGCGCAGGAGGCGACCACGAGGCGCCCACGACGGGGCACCCGCCGGCCACTGGGCGACGCCTCGGCAGATCCGCCCCGGCGCGGGAGGGCGCCCACGGGGTGCCCACGACGCGGGCGAAACCTCGGCAGATCCCCCGAACGCAGCGGGAGGAGGAGGAGGAGGAGGAGGAGCAGGAGGAGGAGGAGGAGGAGGAGGAGGAGGAGGAGGAGGAGGAGGAGGAGGAGGAGGAGGAGGAGGAGGAGGAGGAGAGAGAAGAAGAAAGGGGAGAAAGGGGAGCAGGAGGAGGAGGAGGGGGAGGAGGAGGAGGAGGAGGAGGAGGAGGAGCGCCCACGAGGTGCCCACGACGGGGCGCCCGCCGCGCAGCAGGCGAAACCGCGTCCTCAACCCACCGAGAGAGCACGGGGCGCCCACGAGGCGCCCACGGCCAGGCGCCGACGAGGCACCGGGCGAGGCCCGAGGAAGCGACGAGCGCGCTCCAGGACTCGCACGGCAACTGCTCGCCAATGGCCAGGGAATCCCTCGCGGGGCATCTACGATACTGCGGGGCGGGAACATGACCACAGCCACTGCGTCTTGTTTGCGCCGCCCGCCAGCCGGCCGAAAAAGAAGCAGTGGCTGTGGTCATCTCCCTGGTGCCGAGCCTAACGAAAAGGACCACAACCACTGCTTTGTTTCTGCTGGCTGGAAGGCGGCAAGAAAAGAAAAGCAGTGGCTGTGGTCGTTTTCCCGTCCCGTAGATACGTGATATCAGAGAAGGAAGGTGTTTTTTGTCGGGCGTTTGCGAGTAGGCTCTCTGCAAGTAGTGGGAGGCGCTCGGCGAAGAAGGCCCGTCCAATGTCCCGAGGTTGCCGGGGTAAGAGCCCCTACGTAGGTGCAGGCACTGGTCGGGAAGCGCGAAGGCAGCGCGATGGTGGTGGGCGAAAGCAAAAGCGAACTAATGTGGTTGTCCGTGTACTGTGTCTTCTCTTCTCTACACTCTGCTTTCTTTTCTCTCTTCTCTACTCTCTACCCTCATCCTCCACTCTGGAATGCACCCGCCCTCTCTATATTCGATGTCTGCCCTCCACGATCTACCCTCCATTTTGTGCTCAACACCATACGCTTTCTACGATCGCCTCTCCGACCTTTGCAATCGCTGCGTGATCTCTGCGCGATCTCTGCGCTCTGCTTTATACTCTCTACTCTATAGTCTGTCGGCGGCCCCCTCCACAATGTCTTCCTAATCCCACTGGTCCTCTATGGCGTGAGTGGTTCATAGGCTCTCCTCTTCCAACCCCCCCTCTTCACCCTAGGGGGAGGGGTTTACCCCTCCCCCTGCCCCCTCCCCCCCCTGGGTCTGGAGGGGGGGTTTTGCGGGTCGTTGGAGTGTCCAAGATGGCCTCGGCGAGAAAGCCAACATCATCGGTTTTACAGAATGCGCCAATTTTGGCCTGCTGGGGGGGCGACGCTAAATTGGGTACCCCCCCTTCTTTGATCGAACTCCTCCAGGATGATCCCAAGATGGCCCCCGAGGCTCCCGAGAGAGCCCCGAGAGGGCCCTAAGAGGAGAGGGCCCTAAGAGGCGCCCAGAAGGCCCCAAGAAGCCCCAAAGATGCCCCAAAGGTGCCCCTAAGAGGCTCCCAAGAGGCCCCTAAGAGGACCCCCCCAAGGCACCCAAGGCGTTACAAGAGGCCCTCCGGGACCGACAAGAGACCCCCAAGATGCCCCAACATGCCTACAAGAAACTCTCGAGAAACATCCGAAGATACTCCGAGAAACATCCAAGAGGCCTCTGGCCTCCTCTTCCTCCTCCTCCTCCTCCTCTTCCTCATCCGCCTAATCCTCCTCCCTCCTCCCTTCTCCCTCTGTGTGTTGCCCCAGGTTGCCCAGAGGTTTTTCACAATAGCTGCTAGAGCTGAGCACGTCTTCGCGACACAGCCATCGTCCGCCGCCGTCTCCCTCTTTCCTTTTCCCCCCTCCCCTCCCCTCCCCTCCTCCTACTCCTCCTCCTCCCCCTCTTCTTCCTCCTCCTTCTCCTCCTCCTCCTCTTCTTCCTCCTCCTCCTCCTCCCCTCCTCCTCTTGCTCCCCCTCCTCCTCCTCCTCCTCCTCCTCCTCCTCCTCCTCCTCCTCCTCTTTCTCCCCCTCTTGGGGTATGACGGCTGGTTTAGGGGTCGAATCCCCCCTGCGAAACTCACCATTTCATTATATCATCCTCCGCCCTCTTTCTTCTCGCGCTCCCCTCTCTCTCTCTCTTTCTCTCTCTTTCTCCCTCCCTTCCCCAGGAGGAGGGGTCAGAGGCGGAGGAGGAGGAGGAGGCGGAGGAGGAGGAGGCAGAGGAGGAGGAGGAGGAGGAGGAGGAGGAGGAGAAGGAGGAGGAGGAGGAGGGGGTGGGTGGGGTGGGGGGGGGGGGCAAAACAAAACAATCAAACAGATTTTGTTGTTGCCCCCCCCCGACACCCTCGAAGCCCGAGGCGGAGGTGGAGGAGGAGGAGGAGCCCGAGGCGGAGGTGGATGAGGAGGAGGCGGAGGCGGAGGAGGAGGCGGAAGAGGCGGAGGAGGAAGCGGAGGAGGCGGAGGAGTGGGTGGGTCGTTCGATTTTTTCTTTTGGGTGGAAGTGAAATCCTCGACAGAAGGGTTCCTATCGAAACCCTCCACTGAATGATTCCTACTGAAGTCCTCCACATGTGGATTCCTACTGGAACCATCCGCTGAACGATTCCTACTGAAATCCTCGGATGGCAATGGCAATGGCAATGGCAATGGTAATGGTAATGGCAATGGTAATGGTAATGGTACTCGTAATGGTTACGGTAATGATCGTGGTAACGGGGTAGCGAGGCAATGACAATGGCAATGGCAACGGTCATGGTAATGGTAATGGCAATGGCAATGGCAATGGCAATGCCAATGGTAATGGTAATGGCCATGGCAATGGTGATGGTAAAGGTAAAGGTAAACGTTACTTTTACCTTTACCTCTACTTTAAGTAGAGGTAGTGGTAATGGTAATGGTAATGGTAATGGCAATGGCAGTGGTACTGGTAATGGTAATGGTCATGGGAGTGGGAATGGGAACGGGAATGGAAATGATAGTGGTAGTGGTAGTGGTAATGGTAATGGCACTGGTAATGGTAAGGGTATTGGGAATGGGAATTCTAATGGTAATGGCAGCGGTAATGGTAATGGTAATTGTAATGGTAATGGCCATGAGAATGGGAATGGGAACGGAAATGGTACTGGCAACGGTACTGGTAGTGGCGAATGGCAATGGCAATGGCAATGGTCATGGTAATGGTAATGGTACTGACAAAGGTAATGGTAATGGTACTGGTAATTGTAATGGTAACGGTAACGATAATGGGGTAGTGGTTGGCAATGGCAATGGCAATGACACTGGCAACGGTAATGGTGATGGTAATGGCAATGTGATTGGCAATGGCAATGGCAATGATAATGGCCATGGCAATGGCAACGGCAATTGTAAACGTAATGGTAATGACAATGGTAATGGGAATGACAACGGGAATGGGCATGTGAATGGGAATGGGAACGGGAATGGAAACGGTAGTGGTAATGGTAACGGACATGGGAATGATAAGGGTAAGGGTAAAGGTAAAGGTAGAGAAAAAGGTAGAGGTAAAGGTAATGGTAATGGAAATGATAATGGTAATGGTAATGGTCATGGCCATGGGAATGGCAGTGGAAATGGTACTGGCAATGGTAATAGTAGTGGCTAATGGAAATGGCAATGGCAATGCGAATGGTAATGGTAATGACAGAAGTAATGGTAATGGTACTGGTAATGGTAACGGTAATGATAGTGGTAACGGGGTAGCGACTGGCAATGGCAATGACAATGACAATGGCAACGGTAACGGTAATGGCAATGGCAATGGCAATGGGAATGGTAATGGCAATGGTAATGGCCATGGCAATGGCAATGGTAATGGTAATGGTAATGTGAATGGGAATGGGAACGGGAATGGGAATGGGAACGGGAATGGAAATGGCAGTGGTAGGGGTGACGGAAATGGGAATGGTAAGGGTAAGGGTAAAGGTAAAGGTAGAGGTAAAGGTAATGGTAATGGTAATGGCAATGGCAATGGTAATGGTAATGGTAATGGTATTGGGAATGGGAATGTGAATCGGAATGGTAATGGTACTGGCAATGGTAATGGTAGTGGCGAATGGCAATGGCAATGGCAATGGCAATGGTAATGGTAATGGTAGTGGCGAATGGCAATGGTAATGGTAGTGGCGAATGGCAATGGCAATGGTGATGGTAATGGCAATGACAATGGTAATGGTAATGGTACTGGGAATGGTAATGGTGACGGTAACGGTAATGGTTATGGCAACGGTAAGGTAACGGGGTAGCGACTGGCAATGGCAATGACAATGGCGGGGGCCGCGCGGAGGGAGAGAGAGGGAAAAGAGGGAGAAAGAGAGAGAGAGGGGGAGAGGGAGAGGGAGAGAGAGAGAGAGAGGCCCGACACCAATGTAACGATTTGCTTAAAAACGCAGGGGGGGGGATTCGACCCCTGAACCATGACGGCTTCCCAGCCTTTATTCCACTGCGTGCTCTTCCCTCGCATGCCTGATCAGGTCAACTCGCCTGGGCATCGTTTCTGGATGGGCTGATGGGGTTACGCGACCGTCTAGAATCTCTCTCTCTCTCTCGCGCTACCTCCTACTCAAATATCCATGACATCTCTGCTTCCTTTATTTCAATATCTTCTCCTTATGGAACCCTGGAATCCTCCCACACACCAGGATCGGCAGGACACTTTCACCAAGATCTGGAACAACGGACCCAAGTACCTGGCAACTCACCGGAATCAGAGGCACAATTTCGCCAAGCCGTCAAACCGCGTGGGGAACTCGAGAGACCGGAGCCAGGAAAGCAGGACCCTTGCAGCCCACGGAGATCGTCTGCATAATTTGACAAGTCCTTCCGATCTCCGTGAGAACTCCTCCTCGCTGTCGTCGTCGTCATCGTCACCGCCACCACCATCACCATCACCACCATCATCAGCATCGTCGTCGTCGTCGTCGTCGTCATCGTTGTCATCATCGTCGTTGCCATTATCACAATCGTCATCGTCGTCGTCGTCGTCGTCGCCATCACCATCAGCGTCATAATCCCTCCTGCTCCTCCTCCTTCTCGCCCCCCTCAATACACCCTTCTTCTGTTCTCCATCCTACGTGCAAGCTCGGATTGGGTATTCAGTGAAAGTGCGGTCGCTGGGATCTGTTCTGCGCGGGCGCTGCGAACTCCAATGTGGTAGGGTCCCTGGTCCCTCGCCAAATCGAGGACAGGTGTGTTGCTCGGGCGTCCCCCCAAACCCATGAGCTTACCCCTCCTCCTCCTCCTCCTCCTTCTCCTTCTTCCTCGTGGAGTTCCCTAGAACCCCCTTCAGAACCTCGCATAGCGCCCTAGACCCTAGACCTTCATGTATTTTCTCCTCCTGCCCCTCCTCCTCTTCCACCACTTTCCTCAGGAAGTGACTCGTCCTCGTCGCACCACTCGATGTGTGGATAAGGCGGTCCCAGCGTTTCGTGTGAGAGGTTCCCACCATCTGCGATCCTGCAACTTGCAAATTCCAGCAATCGCACGCATGGAACACAAACGGTTGTCTCAATGTGGCTCTCGCCTCATCGCCGCGCGGACTCGTCTGCAGCGCTCCCGGCTATTTTGTGGCAGGATTCTCCTGGATTGGCTCGCCGCCCCTGCCAGCCGGGGGCTTCGCGGCCCCCGCTTCCACCGGGCGCGGCGGCCGCCGGAGTGGCCGCCGCGACGTCGATCTGAATGCTCCTGCCGCCTCAGCGCCAGGTCTGAGCGCGGCTCGCGCCCTGCAGCCGCGCGCACTCAGTCGGAATATCCCCCACGGCTTCACGGTGGACGCGCGTCTTTTTCCAAGCTGCGCGTATCCCTTCCCAGCCACGCGCGCTCGTGCGGCATGCTGCCGTCCGCGGCGCGGACGGAGGGCGCATGTCTTTCTCGCCCCGTGGCTCTCGCGGAGGCTTCTTGTCCGCCATGTCTTGGCGAAAAGGGCGCCGGATGGGCAAGAGTGGCACGGATCGATGGCTGTCCCTTTTCTCGGCGGCGAGCGTACAACAGGTGGGTCCGACTCGCCTCGATGTGGGCAGGGGGCATCCACGATCCCCCCCACAGTCGCTCCGCAGGCAGGGAGGTCGGCAGAGGCGGTGTGAAGATGCTACCACACAAGCTCTGGCAGCAACGCTCCTACGACACGCGCAGCACTCGAGATACCGACGGCCGTCAGCACCGATCACGGCCGATCAGGGCTCTGGCCCACCCGCGCCCGCCTCTCAGTCGGCGGCGAGCGAAGGGGGGGAATCGATGAGGAGAAGGCCTTCCCGGGAGGCGGCGGAGCTCCTCAGAAGCCCTTCCTGGCGTTCTGAAATTCAGACCACTTCTCTCAGAAGGCCGGAGGACTTCCGAGCCTTCTGAGAGGGCCCGCCCCTTCTCACCTCCCCCCATCGTTCGGTCGGGGCTGTCCCCCTACAGGGGGACCTTGGACGAAAAATGAAGCAAAGCAAAACATGCACAAACATAGTAGAACAAAAACGTCCCCGGACGATTTTGCTCTACCATTTTTGCATGCTCCTCCCGTAGAGGGACACGCCCGACTTCACCCTACCGCTCGCCGCCAACCCAGGCCCCGCCTCGGTGCGGTCACCGGCGCGCGCCGCTCCGCTCCCGAGATCCCTCCCGTGCAGCGGCGGCGGGGGAGGCCCGCTGTGGCGCCCGCGAGCTGGAGGCGGTGCGAGCGCGCAGCCACCGCGGACACCGTCCTGCGCTGCCCGTGCGCCCAGGAGGGCCGTCGAGCGGGCTCGACGGGCCGCGGCAGGAGAGCGGAGGGCGCCAAGGGGGGCTCGAGGGGCTCGAGCGGAGAGCGGAGGAGCGTCGAGCGGGCTCGACGGGTTCGAGGGGCCGGAGGGTTCCAAAGGGGGGGGCTTTTGGGGAGGGGGTTTTCCAGGATGGGTTCCCCCAGGGGCTGCGCACCCCCCGTCTTGACGAGGTTCCGAGGCCCCTGGGGGTCTCTCTGGAGAACCTCCTCCCCCCAAGCCCCCTTTGGAACCCTCCAGAGGGAGGAGGGGGACGGGGCGGGGGATCGGGAGGGGGAGTGGACGCGGAGGAGGGGGGTGGACCCAGCTGCCCCGATGGGTATGCAACACGCAGCGCGTAGCGTGTCGATGCGAAGCTCAACGCGTGGACTGAGCACGTAGGTCTGACGCGATGCGTCCGCCAGAACGTGGGCCAATACGTTGAGCCAACACGGGACGTATTGACACCTACGTTTTGAGCACGGCACCTGTTGCGTTTCAAAAAGGGCGTATCGAGGCAGCGAAGGGAGTGGAAGGTTGGGGGGGAGCAGGAGGACGTGAAGACCATCGTAGGACAATGAAGGGGAGGACGCCGAGGAGGAGGAGGAAGAGGATGAGGAGGATGAGGAGGAGAATAATGGTGCAGGCGGAGAGGGGAGGGGAAGGAAGGATAGGAGGGTCGGGATGTCTACCTTCTCGGGCACAATCACGACTGCCGTTTCGCCTGTGATTTCGGCCTCCAGGGCCATTTTCGGGTCCCAGGGCCATCAAGAACTACCCAGGATAAAAAACAGTCCCGAGGATATTTGATCGAGAGACCTGGAACCCGCGTCGAAAAATGCCACAACGTCGGCCTAGGGAGGGGAAAGAGGAGTCCCTCCTTCCCCGCTTTCCCTCCTCGGCTGCTCCGTGAACTCCGTGCGAGCATCGTTCGCTCCTACACGGTCGCTACTTTCACGTTCGCGGCCACATCCGAACATTGAGGAGGAGGAGGAGGAGGAGGAGGAGGAGGAGGAGGAGGAGGAGGAGGAGGAGGAACAGGAGGGGGAGAAGGGTACGGAGTGCCCAACCATTATACGGTGTATCTATCTACAGAAGTATGCATGTACGCGTTGTATGTACATATATACATACTAGAATCACGCGCGCACTGCGCGCGCGCTCAGGTTCTATCGCAAGACTGGACCACGTCACAACCAGTTGGACTTCTAGATAGAAGCCCGCGATGAACACTGACTTGGAACTGTCAACGTTCTCGCATTGACAAGCGCTGCGATACTGTTGCGTGGCGCTCTTCAACTCTCTGCTGCAAACACACATGTTTCCACCCATACGCCAGCAGTTCGTACAGCAGTGCAATCAAGTTTGCTGGTGTGGATCTCCAACATTGACTTTTTGCAGTCTGAATGTGCAAACTACGAGGTGCAAACGTGGGCGCTACGTGCAAACGTTACGCACACAATGGGCAACACGCATGCAACGCACCCCGTCTCGGGTGCATCATCGATGAGCTTCCTGGCTTCTTCCAGCCATTTGTGCATGGTCTTGGAGCCTGCTGGACGCATGATGGAAGGGCTGTCTTGGGATTTTGTTAGATCGCCTTCGGCCCCTCTTGGGCTACTCGGGGTCGCTCCTGGCCGTCTCGAGGGTCGCTGAGGCGGCAGATGGGCCGCTTTCGGCCCATCTTACGCCGCCTCGGAACGATGTCGGGCCGTCTTAGAAAAACAATCCTTCGATTTTTTCGGGCCAACTAGCCCGCCAGCGCGCCAGAATTACTCTCTAGCTTCGCTGCTTCGCTCTCAGGAAGCTCTACGAGTCACTGTAGGGAAAAGAAACTGGGGTTCCCAAAACGAACTTTGAAATCTCTCACGAGCCTGCCCGGAAGCCCGTTTGGGGGCGCCTTGGGGCTCTCGCGTGCCAGACTGGTCTCCTCGTTGGCCTGCGCGGACCCTCTCTGGGCCTCTTGGGGGACGCTTGGATTGGGGGGCGCTTGGACCTCTCTCTCTCTCTCTCTCTCTCTTTGTTTGTTCTCTCTCTCTCTCTGTCGACCTCTCTCTCTCTCTCGTTCTACCTCTCTCTCTTTGTCTGTCTGTCTGTCTGTCTGTCTGTCTGTCTGTCTGTCTGTCTGTCTGTCTGTCTGTCTGTCTCTCTCTCTGTCTCTCTCTGTCTCTCTCTGTCTCTCTCTCTCTCTTTCTCTGTCTCTCTCTGTCTCTCTCTCTCTCTCTCTCTCTCTCTCTCTCTCCTCCTCTCTCCTTCAAGAGGACTCCAGCATGAGTCGCCCCAGAAGGAAATTATGGGAATATCCTCCTCCTCCTCTTTTTCCTCCTCCGACGCATCCTTAAACCCTCTGTCGGGCCTCCCTCCGTCCTTCTTGCCGTAATCACCCTTCCTCCTTCCCCATCATCATCATCAGCAACATCATCATTATCCTTATCCTTATCCTTATCCTTATCCTTATCCTCATCCTCATCCTCATCCTCATCCCCATCCTCTTCATCCTCATCGCAATCCTCATCCTCATCCTCACCCTCATCTTCATCATCATCCTCATCATCCTTATCCTCATCATCCTCATCCTCATCCTCATCCTCCTCATCACCATCACCATCACCATCACCATCACCATCACCATCACCATCACCATCACCATCACCATCACCATCACCATCCTTATCCTCATTCTCATCCCGATCCTCATCCCTATCCTCCTCCTCCTCCTCCTCCTCCTCATCGTCATCATCATCATCAACATCTTCCTTCTCCATCTCCACTTCCAATCCCTCCACCTGCTGCTGCTGCTGCTCCTCCTATTCCTCCTCATCATGCGGTCCTCCTCCGCAGCATAGCTGACAACCGGAACATGATATGGGCGGAGGATACCTGAGAACCAGGCTGTATAACACAACCAACCGCTTTGAGACGATGGTTGGTGGTGAGGAATCTCTCTTGGAGCGCTTGGACCATCTCGCATCCCGCCCCCGCGCCTACTTCCGCACACCCCTCTTACCTATCGTGCCTCGCAGGGAGCTTCATCCACGGCCACAGAGACAAGGTTCGCGTAACGCCTCTCCGCCCTGTTCGGCACGCGCCTCACGCGGATCGTGCCCCACAGGGAGCACCACCTGCGGCCGCGGAGGCAAGGTTCGCACAACATCCCATCGTCCAGAACGGCACACCCTCACGCGAATCGTGCCCCGGAAGAGGGGCGCCACCTATGGCCAAATGGGCAACTCCGCATGGTGTCCCCCCGACCATTTCGACGCATACTTCACACTGATCGTGCCCCACAGGGAGCTCCCCCCACGGCCTCGCGGGGGCATCCAATTTATTCGGCAATCCCTTCACGCGGATCGTGCCCCACCAGAAGTTCATCGTACCTGTGCGCGCTTGCTCCGAAATATGCGCAACCGTGCCGCTTGGCACGGAGTGGGCGTGTCCTCAGGTCCTGGGCCCAATCCTCTTAGCCTCAATCCTCAGTCCTGAGGGGTCTGCGAAAGGCCCGGGCCCCAAATAGCCACATCTGCCGGGGCTTGGCGCGTCTCGTCCGGGGCTTGTCGCGCCTTCTCGCGTGAAATTTTCGGGCCCAAGAGGGTCCCAAGATGAGCCCAGAGGGCCCCAAGAGGCTCCCAAGACGGCCCCGAGTCATGGAACGATCGGTCCAAGACGCCCGAGATGGCCCTAAGACGGCCCAAAAGGCCTCTAAGACGCCCAAAGAGGCCTCCCGAGAGGGCCCCAAGAGGCACAAATCATTGAGTTTCCATCGACTTTTGATCGATTTTGGCGTTCTCGCCTTTTCTGCTTCCCGACGCTCCACGACGGCCCACGAGGCCCCCAAGATCGCCCCAAGACGGCCCCAGAGGCTCCCAAGATGGCCCAAGAGGCGCCCAAGACGGCCCAAGAGGGCCCAAAGACGGCCCCAAGAAAGGGCCTAGATGGGGAACCCGAATGCACATTTCAAGCCTTCGGCCCCGCTGAGGCTCTCAAGGGGCTCCCAAGAGGCCCCGACAGGTCCCCAAGAGGCCCCAAAATGCCTCAAAAAGGCCATCAAGAGGCTCGGAAGAGGCCCCCAAACTGCCCCCAAGTGGCCCCTGAGAGCGCTCCGAAGAGACCCGAAGAAACATCCCTGAGAACTCTGACCCACAACCCAGGCACTGTGGCGGGATGGGCCGAAGGCCTTTCGACTGGCACTCCAGAGGCGCTTGCGTCAGGAAAATCGTGGGAGGCCAGACGACCATCCGACCTGGGGGGTGAAAAGCCGCTGTACTTCGAGCGCCTTAGGTGCAGCGTAGTCTTTTGGGACTCAAGAGGCCCGTGCCAGATGAGTCGTGTCATTCCCGACGACCATCGGAATCAGGGAAAGACGCTGCACTGAGGGCGCTGTCAGTGCAGCACACATTTCTTGGCTTCGGGAGGCCTCTCCCCGAGAATACGCAGGGAGCCGAACCGACGGGTTTGGCCTTCCTGGGGGCCTGGGGGCCTCTAGGCAGCCTCTTGGGGGGCTCTTGGGGCCGTCTGGGGGCCACCTCGAGCTGCCTTGGCCGTCTGAAGGTCACGTTGGGCCGTCATGGAGACCTCGAAGGCCGTCGTAAAGCCATCTGCAGCCGTCTCGGGGCCATCTCGAAGAGTCCTAGGGGCCCCGGTGGACCGTCTTCAAGCGCACTCGGGCTCACGCTGTCGGAAGCCGTCTGGAGGACACTCTGGGAGGAGGTCTCTGGTGCCGTCATGGGAGGCTCTGGGGCACTGTTGGGACCGTCTTGTGGCCTTGTGGGCTCCTCTTGGAGCAGCCTTGGGTCATTTGACAATCCAGAAGCCTCAGCAACCCATCAGAAGCGAGCATAACGACATCTTCCTGAACCTCGACAAAGTTTGCTTCTCAAGGCCTTTTCGCGGGCCCTGCTCGACCCGTTCGCGCGGTCCGTGCGGTCTCTTCTGGCCAGCTTGTGGCCATCTAGGAACCTCTTTGGCCACGTTGGTCTGTCTTGGCGGCCTCTTGGCGTCCTCTGGGCCATCCTGGAGGCTTCTGGGGGCCTGGAAAATCGCTCGGAGCGTTGAAAGGCCCTCTAGCCCGAATAACTAAAATCTAGAGCGGGGAGGGTGGGGAAGTTTTGAAAAAATGCCCCCCCCTGCCCCCAGGCCCGGGGACCAGGTCGAAAGGTTGTTATGTGTGTATTTACATACATATATGTATGTACGTACGTACGTACGTATGTCTGTATGTATGTATGTATGTATGTATATATATATATATATATATATATATATATCTACTCTTCTTATATTTTTATAAGCCCGGGCGGGGGGAAAACCCATCCCCCCCCCCCAAAACCGGACTCATGGGACCTGGGGCTTTGGGTCCCTCCGGACGGGCCTCGAGGCGGCCACCGGGCCTCGCAAGGCGTTTTGCCAAGCCTTCCCAGCACACCTAGGGCGATCAGGGGGGTCATCGGAGACGTCCCAGAGACCCTCAAGACAGCACAAGAGCGCTCCAAGAGTGACCGAAGTGACCTCAAGATGGCCCAAGAGGCCTCCAGGACGGCCCCAAAGAGACCTCCAAGAGCACTCCCAAGAAGGCCCCCCGAGGCAAAAATCATGGACATTGTATGTTTTTTTGTGAATTTTTGGGTTCTCCTCTTTTCGGCTTCCCGACGCTCCAAGGCGGCGGTCTTCTGGGCGTCCGAAGCCGCCTGGGAGGCTCTCACATCGCCCCACAACCATCCGAAAGGGCTTCCAGGCAGTCCAAGAGAGCCCCAAAACGGCACAACACGGGTCCAAGATGACCCTCAGAGAGCCCCATGGCGGCCCAAGATGGCCCGAAGACACCCTCCGAAGAATTCCAAATCGTGATTCGGTCGTTCAGGGAGACGGCGGTTGGAGGCAGTGTGGCCTGAGGAAGCCCCCGGAGGCCCCCAGAATACGCCCAGGAGGCCTCCAGAAGGCCATAAGAAAGCCCGAAACAACTTTTGTGAGGCCCCTAGAGGCTCTCCAAGGAGGAGCCTCCGCAAAAAAGAGCTGAGGAGGATGGGGAGAATGCGCAGGGCATGGCGAAAATAAGGAACAATCAGCATGTAGGAAGGAAAACGAATAACATCATTATAGCGGCGATGCCGGAAAAGGCAACCAGGAGTTATCGCTAATTTGTCGGCTTGACCTTCCTGCCCTTCCGCCTGCATACCAAACTTGAAGGACCAAGGTGCATGGCGCAAAGCGCCACTGCAATCTTGTATATATATATATATGTATATATATATATATACCGTAGCACCCCGCAATTGCGGATAAGAGTGAGAGGGCGGTCGCGGGCGACGCGGGCGTCGAGCCGGCGGACCTCGTAGCCCTCACCTTGCCTGTCGATGGCGCCCTCCTCCTCCTCCTCCTGCTGCTCCTCCTCCTCTTCCTCGTCCGCGTCCTCGTCCTCATTGTCGCCGTCGTCGTCGTCGTCGTCGTCGTCGTCGTCGTCGTCGTCGTCGTCGTCGTCCGCCTCTTCCTCCTCCTCCTCCTCCACCTCCTCCTCCTCTTCCTCCTTCACCTCCTCCTCCTCTTCCTCCTTTTCCTCATCATCTTCCTTCTCCTCCTCCTCATCCTCCTCCCCTCCTCTCCTCCTCCTCCTCCTCCTCCTCCCCTCCTCCTCCTCCTCCTCCTCCTCCGCCTCCCTTCCTCCCCATCCTCCTCCCCTCCTCCTCCTCCTCCTCCTCTGCCTCCTCCTCCTCCCTCCTTCTCCTCCTCCCCTTCCTCCTCCTCCTCCTCCTCTTCCTCCTCCCCCTCCTCCTCCTCCTCCTCGTCCTCCTCCTCCTCCTCCTCTTTCTCCACATTCTCCTTACATTCTCTCTTCTTCCGCGTCCTCCAGGGGGATCGCTGGTGGGCCACACGGAACGAATGCAAAAACAGCCCGCCGCAGGCGCCGAAGTGCTGGCTTGTTCAATGAACGTAGATTGGGTCGCGGGTGGGTCGCGGGCTCTCCACCTCCACCTAGAAGGAATTCAAAAACAGCCCGCCGCAGGAGCCGAAACTTTTGATTTGTACACTGAACGCGGTTTGGGTCGCAGGTTCTCCACCCGGAACGAATGCAAAAAAAACCCGCTGCAGGCGCCGAAGGTTTGGCTTGTTCAGTGAACGTAGTTTGGGTCGCGGGTGGGTCGCGGGCTCTCCACATCCACCTGGAGGGAATTCAAAAACAGCCCGCCGCAGGCGCCGAACATTGTGATTTGAACACTGAACGCGGTTTGGGTCGCGGGTTTTCCACCTGGAACGAATGCGAAAGAAGCCCGCCGCAGGCGCCGAAAATTTTGGGTGGGTCGCATGGTGGGTCGCGGGTGGGTCGCGGGTGGGTCACGGTGGGTCGCGGGTGGGTCGCAGGTTCTCACCTGGAAACGAATGCAACGAAGCCCGCCGCAGGCGCCGAAAATTTTGGGTTGGGGGGTGGGTCGCGGTGGGTCGCGGGTGGGTCGCGGGGGGTTCGGGTCGCGGCGTGGGTCGCGGGTGGGTCGCGGGTGGGTCGAGGGGTCGTCGGGGTGGGTCGCGGGGGTCGCGGGTGGGTCGCGGGGGGGGGGCGCGGGTCGCGGGGTGGGTCGCGGGTGGGTGCGGGTGGGTCGTGGTGTGGGTCATGGGGTGGGCGCGGGTGGGTCAAGGGGTGGGTCGTGGGGGGTCGCGGGGGGTCAAGGGGTGTGGGTCGTGGGTGGGTCGCGGGACGGGTCGCGGGTGGGACGACGACAGCAACAAACAACAAACAACAACAATAACAACAAGAATCCGAATCGCGAAATTCCACTTCAGCCACGCACTCAGGGACAGTGAATGACCGTTCGATTCAGCCCCCTCACTCTGATCAGAATGAAAGGGCTGAATCGCGACCCACCCCGCGACCCACCGTGACCCCCGCCAACCCCACCCCGCAACCCACCCCGCGACCCACCAGCGACCCGCCCCGCGACCCACCCCGCGACCCACCCCGCGACCCACCCGCGACCCACCCGCGACCCACCCGCGACCCACCCCGCGCCCCACCCGCGACCCACCGCGACCCACCCGCGACCGACCGCACCCGCCCGCGACCCACCCGCGACCCACCCGCGACCCACCCGCGACACACCGCGACCCACCCGCGCGACCACCCACCCACCCGCGACCCACCCCGCGACCCACCCAAAATTTTCGGCGCCTGCGGCGGGTTTTTTTGCATTCGTTCCAAGTGGAAACTGACCCACCCGCGACCCAAACCGCGCCCGCGACCCACCCGCGACCCACCGCGACCCACCCGCGCCCCACCCCGCGACCCACCCAAAATTTTCGGCGCCTGCGGCGGGCTTCTTTTGCATTCGTTCCAGGTGGAGAACCTGCGACCCAAACCGCGTTCAGCGTACAAAACAAATTTTTCGGCTCCTGCGGCGGGCTGTTTTTGAATTTCTTTCAGGTGGAGGTGGAGAGCCCGCGACCCACCCGCGACCCAATCTACGTTCACTGAACAAGCCAAAACTTCGGCGCCTGCGGCGGGCTGTTTTTGCATTCGTTCCGTGTGGCCCACCAGCGATCCCCCTGGAGGACGCGGAAGAAGAGAGAATGTAAGGAGAATGTGGAGAAAGAGGAGGAAGAGGAGGAGGAGGAGGAGGAGGAGGAGGAGGAGGAGGAGGAGGAGGAGAAGGAGGAGGAGGAGGGAGGGGGAGGAGCAGGAGGAGGAGGAGGAGGAGGAGGAGGAGGAGGAGGAGGAGGAGGAGGAAGAGGAGGAGGAGGAGGAGGAGGAGGAGGCAAAGGAGGAGGAAAAGGAGTAAGAGGAGGAGGAGGTGGAGGAGGAGGCGGACGACGACGACGACGACGATGAGGACGAGGACGCGGACGAGGAAGAGGAGGAGGAGCAGGAGGAGGAGGAGGAGGAGCAGGAGGAGGGCGCCATCGACAAGGAAGGTGAGGGCCACGAGGTCCGCCGGCTCGAACCCTGCGTCGCCCGCGCCCGCCCCCTCACTCTTATCCGCAATTGCGGGGTGCTACGGTATGTATTTCAAAGCGCGGCTACAAAGGTTCCGACCCCTTCCCCGGGGCCAATTTTCCGCCCCAGATGCGTTTTGATTGTCCCGGGGCCCGCTAATGGCCTCCCGAGGCTGCAACCCAGGAAAACGCTTTGGTTGAGACAATCATACAAGTCTCTGGAGGCCTCCAACGGCCAGACAACAATCTCAAACCCGTCAGCCTCATCTTTCCTCCTCCTCCCCTCTTCCTCCTCCTCCTCCTCTTCCTCCTCCTCCTCCTTTCCTCTTCGGCCTCGTCCCCTCTGTGAACTTCCTGCAGCCCCCCAAGAACCTTTCGGACGCCTCCAAAGAGAGCGCGCGTCCTGCGCAGCAGCGCCCGGGTGGCACGACGCCTTGGAGCCGCCGCCCGTCCGGACCCGAGCCCCCTCCTCCTCCTCCTCCTCCTCCGCCTCCGCCTCCCCCTCCCCCTCCCCCTCCACCTCCCCCTCCTCCTCCTCCTCCTCCTCCTCCTCTTCCTCCTCCTCCTCCTCCTCCTCCTCCTCCAGGAGGAAGGTCTGGGAAGGCCCGCGGGCCCCAAGACCTCCGGTGGCGAGATTCCTTCAGCGTGTGCAATTGTTCGATGGCCGGGGGGGCCGACCCCCCCTCTCCCCAGAGGCCGAAGCCGACACCAAAAACGCTGGCCTTGGAAAAACACACACACACACATGCGTACACACACCACACACATTTACTTCTCGGACATCGCATGCACGTAGGTCTTCCTTGACGAATGAGGAGGCCTCCTAGATGGGGTAGGAGTAGATGGGGTCGGGGGATCGCGCCGCATTGCCAATATATCGGCGATGCACCGGCGATGCATCAGTGATGCACCGGCGATGCATCGCCGACGTGGGCGATGCATCGGCGGCGTCGACGCGGAACACATCGGGCTCCACATCGAGCCGCATCGGCGATGCATCGGCGATGCATCGACGATGCGGCGCGATCCTCCGACCCATCTGGGAGCCCTAACTCGCCGTCGCTCGGACGCCCATTCCCCGTGCATTTGTCTGTCTCGTGCGTGTTTTTTTTTGTTGTTCAGTGATCCAGGATGCCCCTCGCCGAGCAAAAACACACACACGTCCGAGCGATGCCAAGCGAAACGAATGGCACGGGCTTCCCGGGATCTCGGCGCACGCTCGCGCCCGGGGCCCCCTCGCGGGCGCCCCGTGCGCTGATCTGGTGGGCTTTCTCTTAGGTCGGGCCTGTCCCCCTACAGGGGGATTTTCGATTAACAATAAAAAATACGCACCAAAAGTAATGAACAAATAATCAAAAAATAGTCTGGGGACCATTTTTAAAACATATTTTTGACCTTTTTGGAATATTTTTGGGGTATTTCTTATTCTTCGTAGAAAATCCCGCTGTAGGGGGGACACGCCCGACTTAAGCTTTCTCCCGCAGCTCTCTTCCACCGTTCGCGCCCGTGCCCCGCTCGTGAGGAGAGCGGGCGCCCGCCCCGGGCGTGCGCAAAGGGGGGGTTGGGCTCCCCGAGGTGGTCCGCCAGGCTCGCGCCCGCGTCGTGCCCGCTCGCGCCTCGTGGGCGCCGCATACGGCGGGGGCATTCTCTACTGTATACACGCATGTTCCTCTTCCTATATTTTTATAAGCCTGGGCGGGGGGAAAACCCATCACCCCCCCCCAAAAAAAACCGGACTCCCGGGACCTGGGGCTTTGGGGCCCTCCGGACGGGCCTCGAAGCGGCCACCGGGCCTCGCAAGGCGTTTTGCCAAGCCTTCCCAGCACACTTAGGGCGATCAGGGGGGTCATCGGAGACGTCCCAGAGACCCCCAAGACAGCACAAGAGCGCTCCAAGAGTGACCGACGTGACCTCAAGATGGCCCAAGAGGCCTCCAGGACGGCCCCAAAAAGGCCTCCAAGAGCACTCCCAAGAAGGCCCCCCGAGGCAAGAATCATTGATTTTCTGCGGGTTATTGGTGAATTTTGGGGTTCTCCTCTTTTCGGCTTCCCGACGCTCCAAGACGGCGGTCTTCTGGGCGTCCGAAGCCGCCTGGGAGGCTCCCAAATCGCCCCACAACCATCCGAAAGGGCTTCAAGCATTCCAAGAGAGCCCCAAAACGGCACAACACGGGTCCAAGATGGCCCTCAGCAGAGAGCCCCATGGCCGCCCAAGATGGCCCAAAGACACCCTCCGAAGAATTCCAAATCGTGATTCGGTCGTTCAGGGAGACCGCGGTTGGAGGCAGGGTGGCCCGAGGAAGCCCCCGGAGGCCCCCTCAGAATACGCCCAGGAGGCCTCCAGAAGGCCATGAGAAAGCCCGAAACAACTTTTGTGAGGCCCCTAGAGGCTCTCCAAGGAGGAGCCTCCGCAAAAAAGAGCTGAGGAGGATGGGGAGACTGCGCAGGGTATGGCGAACATAAGGAACAATAAGCATGGAGGAAGGATAACGAGTAACATCATCATAGCGGCGATGCCAGAAAAGGCAACCAGGAGTTATCGCTGAATTGTCGGCTTGACTTTCCTACCATTCCGCCTGCATACCAAACTTCAAGGACCAAGGTGCATGGCGCGAAGCGCCACTGCAGTCTTGTATCTATATATATATACACAAGACTGCAGTGGCGCTTCGCGCCATGCACCTTGGTCCTTGAAGTTTGGTATGCAGGCGGAATGGTAGGAAAGTCAAGCCGACAATTTAGCGATAACTCCTGGTTGCCTTTTCTGGCATCGCCGCTATGATGATGTTACTCGTTATCCTTCCTCCATGCTTATTGTTCCTTATGTTCGCCATACCCTGCGCATTCTCCCCATCCTCCTCAGCTCTTTTTTGCGGAGGCTCCTCCTTGGAGAGCCTCTAGGGGCCTCACAAAAGTTGTTTCGGGCTTTCTTAACGCCTTCTGGAGGCCTCTTGGGCGTATTCTGGGGGCCTCTGGGGGCTTCCTCGGGCCACCCTGCCTCCAACCGCCGTCTCCCTGAACGACCGAAACACGATTTGGAATTCTTCGGAGGGTGTCTTTGGGCCATCTTGGGCCGCCATGGGGCTCTCTGAGGGCCATCTTGGACCCGTGTTGTGCCGTTTTGGGGCTCTCTTGGACTGCCTGGAAGCCCTTTCGGATGGTTGTGGGGCGATTTGGGAGCCTCCCAGGCGGCTTCGGACGCCCAGAAGACCGCCGTCTTGGAGCGTCGGGAAGCCGAAAAGAGGAGAACCCCAAAATTCACCAATAACCCGCAGAAAATCAATGATTTTTGCCTCGGGGGGCCTTCTTGGGAGTGCTCTTGGAGGCCTCTTTGGGGCCGTCCTGGAGGCCTCTTGGGCCATCTTGAGGTCACGTCGGTCACTCTTGGAGCGCTCTTGTGCTGTCTTGGGGGTCTCTGGGACGTCTCCGATGACCCCCCTGATCGCCCTAGCTGTGCTGGGAAGGCTTGGCAAAACGCCCTGCGAGGCCCGGGGGCCGCTTCGAGCCTCCCACGCGGCTTCGGACGCCCAGAAGACCGCCGTCTTGGAGCGTCGGGAAGACGAAAAGAGGAGAACCCCAAAATTCACCAAAAACCAACAGGAAATCAATGATTTTTGCCGGGGGGACCTTCTTGGGAGTGCTCTTGGAGGCCTCTTTGGGGCCGTCCTGGAGGTCTCTTGGGCCATCTTGAGGTCACGTCGGTCACTCTTGGAGCGCTCTTGTGCTGTCTTGGGGTCTCTGGGACGTCTCCGATGACCCCCTTGATCGCCCTAAGTGTGCTGGGAAGGCTTGGCAAAACGCCGTGCGAGGCCCGGTGGCCGCTTCGAGGCCCGTCCGGAGGGCCCCAAAGCCCCAGGTCCCGGGAGTCCGGTTTTGGGGGGGTGTGGGGGGGGTGACGGGTTTTCCCCCCGCCCGGCCTTATAAAAATATAAGAAGAGGTATACATACATATATATATATATATATATATACAAGACTGCAGTGGCGCTTCGCGCCATGCACCTTGGTCCTTGAAGTTTGGCATGCAGGCGAAATAGCAGGAAGGTCAAGCCGACATTTTAGCGATAACTCCTGGTTGCCTTTTCCGGCATCGCCGCTACAATAATGTTATTCGTTATCCTTCCTCCATGCTTCTTTCTCCTTCTTTCCGCCATACCCTGCGCATCCTCCCCATCTTCCTCAGCTCTTGTTTGCAGAGGCTCCTCCTTGGAGAGCCTCTGGGGGCCTCACAAAAGTTGTTTCAGGCTTTCTTGAGGCATTCTGGAGGCCTCTTGGGCGTATTCTGGGGGCCTCCAGGGGCTTCCTCGGGCCACCCTGCCTCCAACCGCGGTCTCCCTGAACGACGGGGTCACGATTTGGAATTCTTCGGAGGGTGTCTTTGGGCCATCTTGGGCCGCCATGAGGCTCTCTGAGGGCCATCTTGGACCCGTGTTGTGCCGTTTTGGGGTTCTCTTGGACTGCCTGGAAGCCCTTTCGGATGGTTGTGGGGCGATTTTGGAGCCTCCCAGGCGGCTTCGGACGCCTAGAAGACCGCCGTCTTGGAGCGTCGGGAAGCCGAAAAGAGGAGAACCCCAAAATTCACCAATAACCCGCAGAAAATCAATGATTCTTGCCTCGGGGGGCCTTCTTGGGAGTGCTCTTGGAGGCCTCTTTGGGGCCGTCCTGGAGGCCTCTTGGGCCATCTTGAGGTCACGTCGGTCACTCTTGGAGCGCTCTTGTGCTGTCTTGGGGGTCTCTGGGACGTCTCCGATGACCCCCCTGATCGCCCTAGCTGTGCTGGGAAGGCTTGGCAAAACGCCCTGCGAGGCCCGGGGGCCGCTTCGAGGCCCGTCTGGAGGGTCCCAAAGTCCCAGATCCCGGGAATCCGCCCGGGCTTGTTAAAACATAGGGAGAGGAATACATATATAAATATATATGTATGCATGTATGTATGTATGTATGTATGTATGTATGTATGCATGTATGTATGTATGTGTGTATGTGTGTGTATGTATGTATGTATGTATGTATGTATGTATATATGTATATGTATATATGTATATGTAGGTATATATATATATATATATGTATCGATGTTTTTTGTTTTTTGTTTTTCATTTTTTGGGTTTTCCCGCTTCAGGGGCCCCTGGAGGCCCGCGCATGCAAGCGGACTCCTTCGCGGGCACGAGCGACCGCGACCCGCCCGCGCCGCTCTCGCGCCAGAAGGCCGCCTCGCGGTCCGACGCCGCCGGTGTCCGCCCTCCGCGCGACGCTCGGGCTCGCCGCCGGGCCGCTCGGCGTCGGAGTCGTCCTCGGGTGGCCCTTTCCACGGGGGGGGCGTTGGACAAGGAACCAGTAGATCAGGGATCCAGGGCCTGGAACCTGGTGGAACTCGACTCGTGGATCTGCCATCGATATCATCGTCGCCCGCATCAGAGAAGGGACCCTCCGGGGCTTAAAGCCCTTCGGGCGGATTCCTTAACGAGCGCCCGCACCGTACCTTGCAGCTCATAGCGGCGGCGAGCGAGGGGGTGAAGCGAAAGGCCTTCTCAGAAAGCGGCGGGGCTTCTCAGACGCCCTCGCGCCTTCTGAGAATTCTTCGGTGTCTCCAGGAGAGGCTCAGATAACTTCTCAGAAGGCCGGGGGACTTCCCAGCCTTCTGAGAAGGCCCACCCCTTTCACTTCCCCCGGGGCTCGCCGCCGATTACAGCTCATACTTACGCATGCCGAAAGATTTCCATCTTGAGCCCCACATGTTCTCATATTTTAATCCAAGAGGAAAAACTTTCGGCTTGGGGATGAAGGACTTAGCACCCCTCTCGCATTTCCACGCAGGAGACGCAGTTCGAAATCTCACTTACGCAGGCCGAGAGATTTTCCTCTTGAGCCCCACATGTCCTCATACTTTTAGTCCAAGAGGAAAAAACTTTCGGCCTGGGGATGTAGCTCACACCACGGAATTTACAGAACACAGCTTGCACCACGCAGCCTGCACGCAGTGGCTTGTGCACCACACATCCGCCGCCGTGCCCTCGAAGCACGGGGGTTGGAACGTCCCCAGGCCCTTGCTGAATCTCCGGGGGCCTCAGCCCGCAACCCTGGGGATGATTTCACAGACCCAGAGCCGACGTCGCCAAATCTTCTGGGCTTTCAGCGTGGCCCCTTGGACTCTCCGCAGCTTCTCGCGTGATCTGTTTGGGCCCCAAGAGGGCCCCCGAGAGGGCAAGAGGGAAGTGGGCCCCGAATCGCCGCACGATCGGTCCAAGACGCCCAAGATGGCCCCAGACGGCCCAAGAAGCCTTCGAGGCGCTCCTAGAAAGCTCCAGGAGCCTTCCCAAGAGGGCCCCGAGAGGCCAACATCATTTATTGTCCTTATGTCTTGACATTTTTCTAGCTTCTGACGCTCCAAAACAGCCCAAGAGGCTCCCACGACCGTCCCTAAGTCGGCCCAAGAAGTCCCCGGGAGGGCACCAAGACGGCCCAAGAGATCTCCAAGACGGCCCCAGAAGCGCCCAAGACAGTCCAAGAGAGCTCAAAGACAGCCCCAAGGGCCCGAGAGGGGGGGGCACAAACCGAAAATCCGAGTCCTCTGCCCCCCCAGGAGGCCCCAAGAGGCCCCCAGGATGCCTCACGAGACCCCAAAGAGGCCCCCGAGGCGCCTCAAGAGGCCCCCAAACGGCCTCCAAGACGCTTAAAAAGGCCCCCAAGAGGCCTCCGATAAGCCTCCCGCGACATAGAAAACGACACATCCTAGAGGCCTATGACCACAACCCAAACACGGTGGCGGGATGCGTCGGTCGGCCAACCAACATGGCACAACATACCTTGCACATCGTAGCTTGCACACAACAGCTTGCGCCATATAGCCCACACTAAGCCACACAATTTGCACCACAACTTTCACCACTGGAGCTTGCACCACATAATTCGCTCACACGACATACGTTACACCGCACGGCTCACACCACATAGCTTACACCACATAGCTTACACCATGTAGCTCACGCCACTAGCGCCCACACCGCACGGTTCACACCATAGAGCTTCCGCCGCACAACTCTCACCGCGACCTCCCGAGCGCACAGCGGGCGCCGCGCCGGAGCGCGGCGCTCGCTAAGGCCTCCCGAGCGCGGCGCCGCCACTCGAGCAGCGCCGCCGCCAGCGCGGCAGGCCTTCGGCAACTCAGGCCTGGACGCTCCGTCGCGGGGGAGGCGTCCCCTCCATCATCCCTCAAGCACTGCTCACTGCTCCCCCCTCGTCGTCGTCGTCCTTCCTCCTCCTCCTCCTCCTCCTCCTCCTCCTCCTCCTCCTCCTCCTCCTCCTCCTCCTCCTCCCCCTCCTCCTCCTCGTCCTCCTCCTCCTCCTCCTCCTCCTCCTCGTCTCCTCTCTCCTCCTCCCCCTCCTCCTCCTCCTCCTCCTCCTCCTCCTCCTCCTCCTCCTCCTCCTCCTCCTCCTCCTCCTCCTCCTCCTCCTCCTCCTCCTCTCCTTCCTCCCCACGAGGCCACTGGTCCCAACAACAGGGTGACAACGCCCCAGAACCGTATCACTTCACGCCCTCCTGCTCCTCCTCACTCCTCACTCCTCCTTCTCCTCCTCCTCCTGCTCCTGCTCCTCCTCTTCCTCCTCTTCCTCTTCCTCCTCCTCCTTCTCTCCTCTTCTTCCTGCTGTTGCCTCCCCTCAACCTCGCCCTCCCCGTTCTCCTGCTCCTCATCCTTTCCCCCCTCCTGCTGCTACTGCTGCTGCTGCTGCTCTTTCGTGCTGTTGCTCCACCTCCTCCTCGTCCTCCTCGTCCTCCTCCTCCTTCCCTCGTCGTCGTCCTCATCCTCCTCCTCCTTCACATCCTCCTCCTCCCTCTCCTCCTCCTCCTCTTCCTCGAGAACGGGGGATTGTGGAGTCCCTGTGGTTCCAAAACGCGCGCGCGAGGCTTTCGCGCTGAGTTCGCGACTGTTTCTGTGCAAACTCTGCTCTGTGTCGTCGTCCTCCTCCTCCTCCTCCGCCTCCTCCTCCTCCTCCTCCCTCTCCCCCTCCTCCTACCTCTCTGCTTTTTTTTCTTTTTTTTTTCTCCTGGCGTCCCCCCCCCCGAAAAAAACTGGCGTCCCCTCCCCTCCCCTCCGTTTTTTTTTTTTTTTCCTTTTCTCCCCCGGGGGGGGGGCGCCAGGAGAAAAAAAAAGAATGCGACGTGGCCACATCTGCCCTCCCCCCTAGAAGGATTCCTATTGAACGCCTCCATAAGAAGGATTCACAGTGAAATCCTCGACAGAAGAGTTCCTATCGAAACCCTCCACTGAATGATTCCTACTGAAATCCTCCACATGTGGATTCCTACTGAAACCCTCCACTGAATGATTCCTACTGAAACCCTCGAATGGCAATGGCAATGGCAATGGCAATGGCAATGGTAATGGTAATGGTAATGACAGTGGTAATGGTAATGGTACTGGTAATGGTTACGGTAATGATAGTGGTAACGGGGTAGCGAGGCAATGACAATGGCAATGGCAATGGCAACGGTAATGGTAATGGCAATGGGATTGGCAGTGGGAATGGCAATGACAATGGCAATGGCAATGGTGGTGGCAATGGTAACGGTAAGGGTAAAAGTAAAGGTAGAGGTAAAGGTGATGGTAATGGTAATGGCAATGGCAATGGTAATGGTAATGGCAGTGGTAATGGGAGTGGGAACGGGAACGGGAATGGAAATTATAGTGGTACTGGTAATGGTAATGGCACTGGTAATGGTAATGGTAATGGCAATGGTATTGGAAATGGGAATGAGAATGGGAATTCTAATGGTGATGGCAGCGGTAATGGTAATGGTAATGGTAATGGTAATGGTAATGGTAATGGTAATGGTAATGGTAATGGTAATGGTAATGGTAATGGTAATGGGACTGGGACTGGGAATGGACATGGTACTGGCAATGGTAATGGTAGTGGCGAATGGCAATGGCAATGGCAATGGTAATGGCAATGACAATGGTAATGACAGAGGTAATGGTAATGGTACTGGTAATGGTAACGGTAATGGTAACGGGGTAGCGATTGGCAATGGCAAAGACAATGGCAATGGCAACGGTAATGGTAATGGCAATGGGATTGGCAATGGCAATGGCAATGACGATGATAATGGCCATGGCAACGGCAATGGTAAATGTAATGGTAATGGCAATGGTAATGGGAATGGGAACGGACATGGGAATGTGAATGGGAATGAGAACGGGAATGGAAATGGTAGTGGTAGTGGTAACGGGAAGGGGAATGATAAGGGTAAGGGTAAATGTAAAAGTAGAGGTGAAGGTCATGGTAATGGTAATGGTAATGATAATGGTAATGGAAATTGGCATGCTAATGGTAATGGTAATGGTAATGGTAATGGTCATGGCAATGGAAATGGTTCTGGCAATGGTAATGGTAGTGGCTAATGGCAATGGCAATGGCAATGCGAATGGTAATGGTAATGACAGAGGTAATGGTAATGGTACTGGTAATGGTAACGGTAATGGTAGTGGTAACGGGGTAGCGACTGGCAATGGCAATGGCAATGGGAATGGGATTGGCAATGGTAATGGCCATGGCAATGGTAATGATAATGTGAATGGGAACGGGAATGTGAATGGGAATGGGAACGTGAATGGAAATTTCAGTGGTAGTGGTAACGGAAATGGGAATGGTAAGGGTAAGGGTAAAGGTAAAGGTAGAGGTAAAGGTAATGGTAATGGCAATTGTACTGGTAATGGTAATAGTATTGGGAATGTGAATGTGAATCGGAATGGTAATGGTACTGGCAATGGAAATGGTAGTGGCGAATGGCAATGGCAATGGTCATGGTAATGGTGAGTGGCAATGGCAATGGCAATGGTAATGGCAATGACAGTGGTAATGGTAATGGTACTGGGAATGGTAATGGCAACGGCACTGGTAATGGCAATGGCAATGGTAACGGGGTAGCGACTGGCAATGGCAATGGCAACGGCGATGGCAATGGCAATGGTAATGGTAATGGCAATGACAATGGGAATGGCAACGGCAATGGCAATGGCAATGGCAATAGCAATGGCCATGGCAATGGTCATGGTCATGGTCATGGTCATGGCAATGGTAATCGTAATGGTAATGGGGATGGGAATGGGGATCGTAGTGGTAATTGGAACGGGAACGGGAATGGTAGTGGTAGTGGTAGTGGTAATGATAATGGCAATGGTAATGGTAATGGTAACGGAAATGGTACTGGTGACGGTAATGGTAATGGCAGTGGTGATGGGAATGGGAATTGTAATGGTGATGGCAGCGGTAATGGTCATGGTAATGGTAATGGTAATGGCAATGGTGTTGGTAATGCTAATGGTAATGGCAATGGTAATGGTAGTGGCTAATGCTAATTGTAATGGTAATGGTAATGGTAACGGTAATGGTAACGGGGTGGCGACTGGCAGTGGCAATACAATGGCAATGGCAACGGCACTGGTAATGGCAATGGCAATGGCCCTGGGAAAGGCAATGGCAATGACCATGGCAGTTGTAATGGCCGTGGTAATGGTAATGGTCATGGTAAAAGGTAAGTATAAAGATAAAGGTAGAGGTAATGGTAATGGTAATGGTAATGTGAATGGGGATGGGGATGGGAATGGTAATGGTATTGGTATTGGGAATGGGAATGGAATGGGAATGGGAGTGGGAGAGATTGAGAGAGAGAGAGAGAGAGGAAGCGAGAGAGGAAATATCATACTCATGATGAGGAGCAACGTGAAAGATCGATCGTAAAACATCGTCTGGAACCCACAGGGACTCCACAATCCCCCGGCCTCTCTTCCTCCCCCTCCCCCCCCTCCTCCTCCTCCTCCTTTCCTTGACGCGGCGCCAGCACCTCGAACTGCTGGGCGTTCGCCGGCAGGCAGGCGAACACAATACTTAACGGAGTTTCTAAGAGGGCCCCGTGGCACTGCCAACGACTCAGCCTGGGCCGCGGGTCGCCCACGAGGGTGCGACTTTGCCTCGACGCTGCCTCGACGCAGGATCGTTTCCCCGGGGCCCCAGGCGGGCGCGCGGGCTCAGCGCGCGGGCCAGCCGGCGGCGGCGGCGGGGCGGCCCGGCCGCAGCGCCCAGCGGCCTGGGGTTCGGCCTGGCGCCCAGCGGCAGCGGCGGCGGCGGCGGCGGTGCTGCAGGCCGGGCTCACGCCGTGCCCGGAAAAGCTGCCGCCGCGGCGTGGGCCTCCCGCGCCAGGTTCGCGGCGACCGCCACCCCCGCCTCGATGTCCAGGCCCGCGCGCAGTCCGGTGAGGATGGCCGCCGGCGGGAACTCCTCCCACGCCGTTCCGTGCGCAAGCTCGCGGGCCGCTGCTTCGGCGTGGCGGCAGCCCTCCAGAGGGTGGAGCCCATGGCGGGGGATGACCTCCCCGCACCGTGGGCACGTAGCTCGGGAGGCGGTCGTGTGCATGGTGGGGCGGCCCTGGAGGCGCAGCTGCGCCCACGCGGTGGGTAAGCGGCCGCCTCGCGGGTGCGCCATCGCAGCTCAACTTCTGACAGCCGGTAGTCGACGGCCTCCGTGAGCTATGTGCGTATGCGCCGCTTCCTGCCCGCCCACGCCGCCGCTTCCTGCCCGCCGCTTCCTTCTCCTCCTCCTCCTCCTCCTCCTCCTCCTCCTTCTCCGCCTCCCTGCTCCTGCTAACCAGGTAAAAGCGCCCCACAGCCGTATCACTTCACGCCCTCCTGCTCCTGCTCCTGCTCCTGCTCCTGCTCCTGCCTATGCTCCTGCTCCTGCTCCTGCTCCTGCTCCTGCTCCTGCTCCTGCTCCTGCTCCTGCTCCTGCTCCTGCTCCTCCTCCTCCTCCTCCTCTACTTCCTGCTGCTGTTTTCCCTTCACCTCGCCCTCCCCCTCCTCCTCCTCCTCCTCCTCCTCCTCCTCCTTTTCCCCCCCCTGCTACTACTACTGCTGCGGCTCCTTTCTGCTGCTGCTTCTCTTCTCCTCCTCCTTCTCCTCCTCCCCTCCTTCGCCTCGTCTTCCTCCTCCTCCTCCTCCTCCTTCCCTCCTCCTCCCCCTCTTCCTCCTCCTTCTCATCCACCTGCCCCTCCCGTGGCACCCTCCCTCCCTCCCTCCCTTCCTTCCTCCCTTTCTCCTCCTTCTGCTGCCCGCTTCCTCACTCTGCTGCATCGCAGTTTCCTCCTGCTGCTGCCACCGCTGCTACCGCTCCCTCTCCTGTGTCCCGCCTCCCTTTCTTCCTCCTGCTGCCCTTCTGTTTCTCCTCCGCCTCCTCCTCCTCCTCTTCCTCCTCCTTCTCCTCCTATTCCTCCTACTTCTGTTGCCGCAGCTGCTCTTCCTTCTCCTCTGCCTTCGCTTCGCCGCCTCAGTCCTGCTAACCCACTTCCATCCCTCCCTGTCAAGCTAGAAGGGTGATGAATGCGCCATTGGGAGAAGAACAAGCCGTTGAGCGGCTGGCACGGGGAACTGGATGAGGAACGGTATGGTGCCGTCTGGGGAGAGCGGTGTGGTATTTGGGGAAGCAAGGGGGAGGCGAGAGGGAATGTCGGAACGGAGGGTGGGGTGGGAGAGGGGGGGGGAGATGAGAGCGGAGGAGAGAAAACGAGGATAATGATACGGAGGATGGGTAAGGACGCATGTGGAGACGTCAGTGCATATGTAATTGTGCATATACATATACGTACACATGTACTGATCTGCGTATGTGTATACTGATACGAAAATGTTAGGCAACATGGACCCCAGACGGAATACTTCAGCCCTACAGAGTGTACAAACCGTGCTGTGCCGTGTAACTTGTGTGG
Organism: Prorocentrum cordatum; assembly: GCA_963575745.1. Classification (NCBI taxonomy): domain Eukaryota; class Dinophyceae; order Prorocentrales; family Prorocentraceae; genus Prorocentrum; species Prorocentrum cordatum. Next base: position 98,543 of record CAUYUJ010020100.1, on the reverse strand, counting down.
TGCAACTTCTGTTGTGCAATATATGTGGGCCCATCCATGTAATGCAATCGTTTTTCAATGATTTCAGCGTTCGCGCCTTTCGGTTTCCCATGCTCCAAGACAGCCTGCGAGGCCCCCAAGATCCCCCCAATACGGCCCCAGAGGCCCCCAGGCGGGCCCCAAGACTTCCAAGAGGACCCCAGGCCGGCTCAAGAGGCGCCCGGCGCCCAAGACGGCCCAGGAGAGCCCAAAGACGGCCCCAGGAGGGGGCCCAGATGGGGAACCCAAACGGACATTTCGAGCCCTCGGCCCCGAGGGACCCCCAGGAGGCCCCCAAGAGGCCCAGGAAGCCCCCAAGAGGCCTCCAAGAGCGCCCGCAGGAGGCTCCCAAGAGGCCCGCAAACTGCCCCCAAGAGGTCCCCGAGAGCGCTCCGAGGACCCGAAGAAGCATCCCTGAGGACTCTGACCCACAACCCAAGCACAGTGGCGGGAAGGGCCGAAGGCCATGTGATGCACACAGATCTATATATGTATGTATGTATGTATGTATGTACGTACGTACGTACGTACGTCCGTACGTATGTATGTATGTATGCATGTATGTATGTATGTATGTGTGTATGTATGTATGTATATATATATATAGAGTATAGGCATACACACCATAATCCGCCACCGTGCTATGAGGCACACGATGGAGTGTTCTCAGGTCCCTTCGAGATCTCTCTGTGTTGAGTACCGCAAATATTCATGAATGGCCGAATGGCCCACATGTTCAAATCGTCTGGGCGCTCCTTGGCACTCTCGGAGTCAACAACATGGATTTTCCAGAAGCTAGAAGGCGCCAAGACGGGCCAAGAGGGCCCCAAGAGGCCCCCCAGACGGTCCAAGATGGCCCCAAGATGGCCTAAGAGGCCCCCAACATGCCACGCCCCAAGAGGGCTGCGACAGGCACCCCCAGAGAACACCGAGATGCCAAAATCATTGATGCCCCCTTGGGTTTTTGAATGATTTTCATGTTCTCGCCTTTTCAGGCTGTCGGCGCTCCAAGACGGTCCAGGAGGCCCCCGAGATCGCCCCAAGAGGCCCCCAAAAGCGCCCACAGACGGCCCAAGATGGCCCCAAAACGGCCCAAGAGCCCCCAAACACGGACCGACATTTCGAGCCCTTCGCTCCAAGATGGCCACCCGAGATCGTCAGCAGCCCCGCCAGATGCACCCCCTCCCCCCCACAAGCCCCGAGACCCCCGAGAGCTCCTTCCAAATACCCCAAAACCGAATCCGAGAGGCTTCCGAGAGGCCTCCCAATATATCCCCGCCAGCATCTCACATTCATCTGACCTGCAACCCAGGCGCGGTGGCGGGATGGGCCGAAGGCCACCAACCCTGTGCGTGTATCTCACTGTCGTTTTTCTGTTATAGATATATACACCTATACGACCACCCTTGGGGTGATAAGGAGGTTCGGGGGGGGGAGGAACCAACGTCTCACTCGATCGGTCTCACTATCGATCTCACTATCGGTCTCGCTCGATCGATCTCCCTCGATCGACCTCACAATCGATCTCACTCGATCTATCTCGCACTTGATCTGACTATCGATCTCACAATCGATCTCACAATCGACTTCACCATCGATATCACAATCGGTCCCACTATCGATCTCACTATCGATATCACAACCGCTCTCACAATCAACGTCATCATCATCATCATCAACAACAACATCAACATCAGCATCATCATCACCAACATCAGCATACTCGGGACACCGTCCTCATCATCAACACCAGCATCATCATCACGGTCATCAACATCATCGGGACACCACCATCATCATCACCATCATCACAATCATCATCAACATCATCATCATCAGCAACATCGGGACGCAGTCATCGTCATCATCATCATCAGCAGCATCATTATCGAGACACCATCATGATCACCATCGTTATCATCATCATCATCCTGATCATCGGGACACCATCATCATCATCATCGTCATCACCGGGGCACCATCATCATCATTACCAACATCAGCATCACCATCATCATCATCACTATCGGGACGCCATCATCATCAACAACATCATCATCACAATCATAATAATCATCATCATCGGGACGCCATAATCATCAACCTCATCATCATCAACATTATCATCATCATCATCATCGGGACACAATCATAATCAGCATCATCAACATCAACATCATCATACTCATCATCATCGGGACACCATCATCGTCATCATCATGATCATCAGCATAAGCATCATGATCATCATCATCCTCATCATCGGGACACCATCAGCATCATCATCATCATCATCATCGTCATCGTCATCATCATCGACATCATAATCATCATCATCATCATCATCATCATCATCATCATCGGGACACCATCATCATCATATCATCATCATCATCATCGTCCTCATCATCATCATCAGCATCACCATCATCATCATCGTCATCGTCATCATCAGCATCATCATCATCAACATCACCATCATCATCATCATCCCATTATCATCATCATCATCATCATCATCATCATCATCATCATCATCATCATCGCGGGACACCGCGGGACACCGGCGGGACACCGCGGGGCACCGCGGGACACCGCGGGACACCGCGGGTCACCGGCGGGACACCGCGGGCCCCCGGCCGCCCGGAAGGCAGTCATTTGGTCCGGCCGCGCCTCAGCCACACGGGACACCAGCGGGACACCGGCGGGACACCGCGGACCACCGGCCGCCCGGAAGGGAGTCATTTGGTCCGGCCGCGCCTCAGCCACAGGAGACTTTTTCTCGCCCGCCCACGCAGCTTCGCCTCGCCCGCACGCACGGCACGCACGAACACGAAACCGAAATCGAATTCCCGGTAGGGGGGCTCTCCGTTCCACTTCGATCTCACCCCCTCACCTCCGATACACGTGTATGCATGCACGTACATACGTTACAGAGAGGCACATCGATGTGCATACACACATATATATGTACATATACACACCTATCTCTATCTCTCTGTCTCCATTTTTTTTTTTTTTTTCTCTCTCTCTCTCTCTCTCTACGTGTACATGCATGTGCATATAGACACACATCCGCAACCGCACGTTTGAGACACGAGTTGGAGTGTCTTCAGGTCCCTTGTTAGATCCCCTGGGGATCCAGTCCTAAATCCGGAGGATTCTTTTCAGGGGGGCGGGGCAACAAGGGGAGGTGATGATGATGCTGCTGATGATGATGATGCTGACGATGATGATGCTGATGATGCTAGTGATGTTGATGCTGACTCTGGCGATGATGATGCTGATGCTGATGACGATGCTGATGCTGATGATAATGCTGCTGATGATGTCGACGATGATGATGCCGCTGCTGATGATGAGGATGATGATGAGCCCGGTGCTGATGACGATGACGACGCTGATGCTGACGATGATGATACTGCTCGTAGTGATGATGCTGATGATAGTGCTGATGATGATCACGATGCTGAGCATGGTGATGATGCCGATGATGATGCTGATGATGATGGCGATGGTGATGCTGCGGATGATGATGCTGCTGATGCTGCAACTGATGATGCTGATGATGCTGATGCTGAATGTGACGACAATGGGGATGGAGATGCTGATGGTGATGCGGGTGATCATGTTGATGCTGGCCATGGTGATGGTGATGCTGGAGATGATGATGCTGATGCTGATGCTGCTGCTGATGTTGATGACGATCATGCTGATGATACTGATGATGCTGATGATGGTAATGACGATGTCGGATGCTGCTGATGATGCTGATGCTGATGAGGATGACGATACCGATGTTGATGATGCTGATGCTTCTGCTGATGCAACCGGTAATGATGACGCTGATGCTGCTGACGATGCGGCTGATGATGATGATGATGATGATGCTGATGCTTATGCAGCTGCTGCTGATGATGATGCTGATGCTGCTGATGATGATGGTACTAATGATGATGATGATGCTGCTGCTGATGATGCTGATGCTGATGATGATGATGCTGCTGGTGCTGATGATGATGAGGCTGACGATGCGGATGAGGAGGCTGCCGATGCTGATGCTGATATTCATGCTGATGATGCTGCTGCTGACGATGATACAGATGATGATGCTGCTGATGATGATGTTGATGCTGTTACTGATGATGACGATGCCGATTCCGATGCTGTTGGTGGTGATGCTGCTGATGATGCAAGTGACGGTGATGGTGATGCGGCTGCTGATGATGACGATGCTTCTGGTGAAGCTGATGCTGCGGCTGATGCTGCTGCTGATGATGATGATGATGATGCTAATGCTGATGACGACCACGATGATGATGACGAGGACGATGATGCTGCTGCTGATGATGATGATGCTGATGGTAATGCTGCTGCTGATGATGCTGAGGATGATTATGATGACGATGCCGATGACGATAATGATGTGGATGAGGATGAGGATGAGGATGTTGATGATAATGATGATGCTGATGCTAATGCTGATGATGCTGATGATGATGCTGACGCTGATGCTGCTGATGATGCTGCTGATGACTAGGATGATGATGGTGATGATGGAGACGTGATAATGATGCTGATTCGGCTGCGGGTGATAATGTTGATGAGGAGGAGGAGGAGGAAGAGGAGGATGAGGAGGGAAGGGAGGAGGATGATGAGAAGGAGGCGGAGGAGGAGGGGGATGCGGAGGAGGATATGAGGAGGATGATGATGATGCGGAGGAGGAGGAAGAGGAGGAGGCGGAGGAGGATGATGATGAGGAGGAGGAGGAGGAAGAGGAGGAGGAGGAGGCGGAGGAGGCTGATGATGAGGAGGAGGAGGAGGAGGAAGAGGCGGAGGAGGAGGAGGAGCGGGATGAGGAGGACGAGGATGAGGATGAGGATGATGATGAGGATGAGGAGGAGGAGGATGAGGAGGAGGAGGAGGAGGAGGAGGAGCGGGAGGAGGAGCGGGAGGAGGGGGAGGTGGAGGAGGAGGAGGAGGGGCTGACCAGGACGTGTGGGCAATCCAGGCAAGAATGAAACTGAGGATGAGGATGACGATGAGGATGAGGCGGAGGAGGATGAGGAGGAGGCGGCGGAGGAGGAGGAGGCGGAGGTGGAGGAGGAGGAGGAGGACCAATGTAAACCCAAGAGTCACCAACGAAGTTGGAGTAAACCCTCCCCCCAAGCTCCCTCTCCATAGGCCTCTACAACGGTTCATTTCCACAGAGGGACAACCGTTTGAAAACCCTGAAACATGCCAAAACATTATTCGCTGTATTCCAACGCCACGGATGAACCTGACTGTTGCGTCTTGGCGATCCGGATTCGTGCCAGAACGCCATTCCTGGGACCTCAACTCCGCGAACCATCGTAACTGTTGCGCCCTCAAAATCGTGAATCCTTCCAAAACACAATCTGGTACGTCGATCATGAGAACCCGTGCAACTCTTGTATTTTTTTTAACAAGACTGTGTGCGGCGCTGAGGCAAGACCCACATTTTGAAAACGATCCGCCGTCAATCCGTGAAGCTCTTGCAAAGTTTGAAATCGAATGTGCGCGGCGCTAAGGCGAAAACCACATGTTGAAAACGACCCGCCCTCAATCCGTGCAACTCTTGCAACGTTAAAAACACGAATTTGCGCGGCGCTGAGGCGAGAGCCACAGTTTGAAAACGACCCGCCCTCAATACGTGAAGCCCTTGCAACATTTTCCAATCAATGTGCGCCGCGCTAAGGCGAGAGCCACATTTTGAAAACGACCCGCCCTCCATCTGTTTGCAGCTGTTGCCATCATAAATGGTGAGGGAGTCTCAGGCGAAACGACCGGCCCGCCCTCAAAATTTGCCTCGGGGTGCGACAGGAAGATGTTATCTACAAGGAAAAGGAATGCACGAGGAGGAGGATGAGGAGGAGGGGGATGAGGACGAGGAGGAGGAGGACGAGGATGAGGATAACCAGGAGGGGTGAGGAAGGGTGGGGTGGGGGAGGAGAAGGGGAGGTGACGCTAATGCTGAGGAGGATGAGGAGGGGGATGCGGATGAGAATGAGGATGCGGATGAGGAGGAGCGGGAGGAGGAGAAGGAGGAGGAGGAGGAGAAAGCGGAGCAGGAGGACGAGGCGAAGGAGGAGGAGGAGGAGGAGGAGGAGAAGGAGGAGGGGCAGGAGGAGGAGGAGCAGGAGGAGGAGCAGGAGAAGTAGGAGGAGGAGAAGAAGGAGGAGGAGGAGGAGGAGAAGGTGGAGGACGAGGAGGAGGACGAGGAGGGGTTTGATGATGATGATGAGGAGGACGAGGAGGAGGAGGAGGAGAAAGAGGACGAGGAGGACGAGGAGGATGAGGAGGAGGAGAAGCTGGAGGAGGAGGATGAGGAAGAGGAGGAGCAGGAGAATGAGGAGTGAGGAAGGGGGGGTGGGAGAAGGGGAGGTGATGCGAATGCTGAGGAGGACGAGGGTGCGGATGATGATGATGATGATGATGATGATGATGATGATGATGATGATGATGATGATGATGATGATGACGATGACGCGGATGAGGAGGAGCGGAAGGAGGATGAGGAGGAGGAGGAGGATGCGGAGGAGAAGGGATGATGAGGGGAAGGGGGAAGAGGAAGACGAGGAGGAGAAGGAAGAGCGAGGGAGGGGGGGAAGTGCTGACGATGGTGATGATGCGGCTGCTCCTGCTGATGGTGATGAGGATGATGCGGATGCTACGGGTGATGCCGATGGAGATGATGCTGCTGCTGATATTGTTGTTGATGATGATGGTGACGATGGTGATGACGATGATGCCGCTGACGATAACAATGTTGATGAGGATGGGGACGCGGAGGAGGCTCAGGGCAACGGGAAGCCCAGTAAGAGCAGGTTGACTGGGGAGGGAGGGTGTGAGGAGGCTGGAGAAGGAGGGGGAAGGATGGAGGAGTGTAAAAAGGGGGATGTGTGGCAGCGGGGAGGATGACACTGCTGAGGCTGCTGATGATGCTGCTGCTGACGTGGCTGATGATGCTGAATGTAGTGATGGGTATGGTGATGCGGATGCTGATGCCGATGCGTTGGCTGATGATGGTGATGATGCGGCTGATGATGATGCACCTGCTGATGACGATGGTGATACTGGTGACGATCATGGATGGCGATGAGACTGCTCATGATGGTAACGCTGTTGATGATGAGGACGCTGCTGCTGATGCTGCTGCTGCTGATGAGGATGATGCTGACGCTGATGCTGCTGTTGATAACCATGATGATGCTGCTGATGATGATGGTGCTGCTAAAGATAAGGCTGATGATTATGATGCTGCTGCTGATGATGATAGCGGTGAGGCTGATGCTGGTGCTGCTGATGATGATACGGATGATGACGATGGTACTGACGATGATGGCAACGCGGATGTTGCTGATGATGATGCTGGTGGTGCTGCTGATGATGCTGATGCTGCTGATTGTGATGGCGATTACGCTTCAGATGCTGCTGCTGCTGCTGATGATGCTGACGATGCGGATGAGGAGGATGCTGACGCTGAAGCTGCTGCTGATGCTGCTGATGATGATGCTGATGATGCTAGTGACGGTGCTGGCACGGCGGCGGAGGCGGATAAGGAAACGGGAGGGGGGAGATGATGCTGAAGCTGATGCCACTGCTGCTGCTGCTGCTACTGCGGATGATGATGCGGATGGTGCTGATGATGACGATGATGATGGTGATGGTGCTGATGATGATGATGATGATGATGATGATGATGATGATGATGATGATGATGATGGCGCTGCGGATTCTAAGGGTGCTGATCGAGGCGAGGGGGAAGCGGAGGAGGCGGATGAGTCGGAGGCGGAGGATGGGTGGAAGGGATGATGCCGCTGGCGATCATGGCGGCATTGGGAAGTTGGGGGCGGAGGGGGAGGAAAAGTCGAAGGAGGAGGATGGCGATACCGAGGGTGCTGGTGATGATGATGCTGTTGATGACGATGACGGGAAGGTGGGATGGATATGATGATGCTGATGATGATGCTGATGATGCTGGTGATGATGATGATTATTATGACGATGAGTGTGATGACGTATCTTACGATGATGATGCTGCTGATGATGCTGTTGATGCTGCTGCTGATGCTGATGCTGATGATGTCGATGTTGATGATGCTGATGCTGATGATCCTGATGCTGCTGATGAAGAACATGCGCATGCTGGTGCCGATGACGGCACTGCAGAGGATAATGCGGCGCTGCTGCTGACGTTGATGATGCGGATGCTGATTGTGCTGCTGATGATGATGCTGATGCGGGTGATGAGGAGGATGCGGAGGATGCTGCAATTCAGGATGATGTATGCTGAGTCGGACGATCAGGAGTAGGAGGCGGAAGATGGACAGTAAGATGATGAGGAGAAGGATGATGATGCGAAGTGATGAGAGGGAGGTGGAGGGAGGGGGGTGGGGGGTGTTGATGCTGATGCTGATGATGATGCTGATGCTGATGCGGCTGTTGATGATGATCCTGGTGATGCTGCTGATGATGCTGCTGATGATGATGATGATGATGAACCGGGTGGTGAGGATGATGATGAGGATGATGATGATGCTGATGATGTTGATGATGCTGCTGCTGATGCTGCTGCTGCGGTTGATGCCGATGCTGACGGTGCTGATGATGCAGATGATGATGATACTGCTGCTGATGCTGATGCTGATGATGCTGCTGACGATGCTAATGCTGCTGAAGATGAGTATGATGACGGGGGGATGGGGCGGAGGCGGGTGAGGCTGAGAAGGGATGCTCATGAAGCGCAGGAGGAGGGAGATGGAGGGATGAACGAGGACGGATGAGGATGAGGAGGAGTGAGGGGGGGGGGAGCGATACGGATGCTGGTGATGATGCCGACGACGACGACGACGATGATGCTGCTGCTGATGCAGATGCTGCTGCTGATGATGATGATGGTGATGCTGCTGATGATGATGCTGATGATGATGATGAGTCTGACGGTGTTGATGATGCTGATGCTAATGATGAGGGGGAGGCTCAGGAGAGGACGGAGCAGGAGGGAAGTGATGGTGAGTTTGATGATGCTGTTGTTGGTGATGCTGAGGATGGGAATGATGAGGACGATGCTGATGCTGATGATGCTGATGATGATGCTGATGAAAGTGATGATGACGATGCTGACCATGATGATGATGATGGTAGTGGTGGTTGTGCTGATGGCGATGGTCTTGTCAGGACGGGTAGGGGGAGGTGGACGACGAGTAGGGGGGGGGGTTGGGGTGATGAGGATGGTGGGTGATGCTGATGATGATGGTGGAGGGCGGAGGTGGATACTGCGGGAGTAGGACGGAGACTGATGCTGCTGCTGATGATGATGATGGTGATGCTGATGATGGCGGAGATGATGCTGCTGATGATGATGACGATGACGATGTCGATGATGCTGACGATGTTGATGATAATGCTGATGCTGATGGTGAGGCGGCTGATAATGACGACGACGATCATGCTGAGGACGACGCTTAAGGTGATAATGCTGCTGATGATAATGGTGAGGATAAGGATGACGATGAAGAAGATAATGATGATGATGACGATGATGATGGCAATAATGATGCTGATGACGATCCTGATGACGAAGATGCTGCTGATGATGATGCTGATGCTGCTGGTGCTGCTGCTGATGATGAGGGGAAGGAGGATGAGATGGAGGATGAGGAGGATAATGATAAGTAGGAGGCGGAGGAGGAGGAGTGAGGAGGGGGAGAACAGTAGTTGGTGATAATGCTGCTGATGATTCTGATGATGTTGGTAATAATCATGTTAATGACCATTATAATGGTGATAATGACGATGCTGCTGGTGATGATGTTGCTGGTATTGACGATACCGATGATGATGATTATGATGCTGATGGTGATGATACTGATGATGATGAGCATAATGCTGATGCTGATGATGCTACTGATGATGAGGAAGAGGAGGCGGATCATCATCAGGATGAGAAGAAGAAGGACCAGGAGGAGCAGGAGGAGGGAGACGGAGGAAGGAATAAGGAAGAATGAGGATGGGGAGGAGTGAAGATGCGTGAAGGAGGGGAAGCGATGATAGCGATGATAGTGATGATGATGATGATGATGATGGTGATGATGATGATGATGATGATCATGACGGTAATGATGATATTGATGATAATGTTGATTATGATTTTGATGATGCTGATAATGCTGCTGCTGATGATGAGGATTGTGATGCTGCTGCTGCTGATGATGATGATGATGATGATGATGTTGCTGACGCTGATGCTGATTGCAATGATGGTGATGATGCTGCTGGTGATGCCGGTGATGCTGCGGGTGCTGCTGCCGACGAGGAGGGCACGCAGGCCCGGGCGGCCGCCGCCGAGGCCCGAGCCCAGGAGCCACTCGCATCCGCGGACCGCCTGCGGCGCCCGCCCGCCGCCGCCGCCGCTGCCGCCGCCGTCTGTCCGTCCGTCCGTGTCGTCGTCGTCGTCGTCGTCGTCGTCGTCGTCGTCGTCGTCGTCGTCTTCGTCGTTGCCGTTTCGAAGCCGTCCCAGGAGGGGCAGCGTGAACGTGCGGGGGCGGCAACTTCTTCCGGAAGGACCCACGGGGACCTCTTAGGGTCGTTCTCCATGCCCTCAAGAGGTCCCCGGAGGTTCCCTGGACGCCACCGTATGTCCCCAGAGGCTCCCCAGAGGCCTTCGAAGCCAGAAATGCACACACACACGAATCTCAAGCCTCGAACCTCGTCGTCGTCGTCCACCTCCTCCGCTCTTATCCTCTCCTCTCGTCTCGACCCCTGTTTTTGAGCAGGGACCGACCGTCCCGGCATTCCTATAGTCCTAGCACGAAATGTTCTTAGAACCCCAAAATGTTCTAAGAACAAACACACTGTTCTTAGAACATTAACCCGATGTGTTAAAACAAGACAGACTCCGCCAGAAATGTTCTAAGAACATTTCGTGGGAACCACAACAGGTTCTTAGAACATTGTTTGGTAGGGCTATAGGCGAGCCAGGGCGCTTCGCCACTGCTTGATTTTTCCTCTCCTCTCATCTCCTCTCAGCTCTCCTCTCCTCGTCTCTTTCGTTTCCTCTCCTCCTGGATGGGGTCTCCTCCTCCTCCTCCTCCTCCTCCTCCTCCTCCTCCACTGTCAGCTGCCATCTGGGCCTAAGATATTGTCAGGGCAGCCCAGACCGCCACCATGCGATTCCTCGGACCGAGCAGACAGAAGGGGCGGCGGCCCGCATGATGGCAGCACTCACAGCCTCTCTCGCTGTGCTCCTCTTCAGCCAGCTCTCGGCAAAGCCCGACAGGCTCGCGGTGAGATACGAGGAAGACAACAATATTGACATCATCGTGGGGACATCACGCAGACGACACGTCATTACGCAGCACCGCCGCGGCAACACAAGATACTACGACGCGGGCTGGCAACCAGGAGAAGAGATCAACCGCAGCACGGGCACCATCATCGACATCCAGGAGCCGCATCTCAGTGGAAGAGGTCTCGCGATCACCCTGCATCACGACCAGACGCTGCTGATCATAGGATACTACAGACCGCCACAGTACTACGCTAAGACGAGCAGATGGTTCAACTGGATAGAAGAAACCAGCAGACAGAAGCATAATTGTCGCGGGCGACCTCAACGATGGCAACGGCATCACACAGAAAGGAGGACGACCAGAAACACCAGCGCTCGAAGAAGGCGGATCGCCCGAACGACTACCAGGCGGTGCTGGACAGAAGGCTCGCACCTACGCCGACCGCCGTTTCGGAGAGAAGAACGCGAGGTACATCATGATACCGAGGAGCATGACCGAGCCAATGATATCTCAAGGACCCCTGCTAACACACTGCCGATCCAGACGAGACGTACCAGTGCAAGTGACCTTGCTACGACAACAAATACGACAGCGACCTCAGCCAACGAGATGGGAAAAGGACAGCCTCGCGCTCGCAGCTCGACACGGACGACACAGAGGAGAAGTCATCGAGAAGGTAGAGCAGAGGATAGCGGACCCAGCAGGAAAGGGAGTCGATCAGCTCTTCACGGACAACAACACCATCCTCGTAGAGACAGCGCAGAAGTACTACTGCCAGGCGCCGAAACCGACGGACTACTGCGAGAAGCTCACGAATTACACCAAGAGGCTAATCGCACGCCTGCGGCCGACTCGTCGCCTCCCCCGTTTTGCACGGACGAGCTCGAACCCAGGGACCTTCCAGGGACGGTCGTTGACCCACCCAGGTCCCAGGAAGAGACAGAGCTGGAGGGCAATCCACACGCCACAGACAAACAGCCGATCACGGAGATGCGCGAGATCGAGAAAAAGCTGCACGACATCACGAAGACACGCCAACGGCAACGACGATGCGCACAACGACAACGCACAGAGCAACGAGTCGAAGAACTATCACGAGCAGGAGGAAGATACGAACCACGCAAGAAGGACTTCTGGACGGTTACTACGGCAAACCTCACGAAGCAGGACTGGCTTGATTTTTGGCGACTTCCAGGAGGATCAGACGGCATGGAAGGCACCGAGCAGGATACCCAGCACCTGGAGGCCATCCCACACAACGCCGAGGAGAAGGAATATTACGAGAACGACTTGGAGGAAAAGATAGAGGAAGACTACAACGAGATCGCCAAATGCCACAAACGAGCACGCCTACGACGAGCAGCACCACCAACGGCGGCACCAACGGAGATATAGCGACTACTGCTAGCCCACCGAAGGCGGAACACCAACCACGCCAACGACACGGCCTGGGACTTCTAGCAGAAGACGGAGAACACTTACAAAAGTTACCGAAGGCCGCCTTACGAACAACGAGTGCATCAATTGCTACCAGCGCTTCACGAGCCGAAGAACAACGCAAGCTACAACTACGCGTCCACCATGAAGGACATGTCCAATGCGTTCGCCAGCTGCAAGTGGCTTACCACGGACGCGACCAACTGCAACATCACGCAGGATCACTGGGACCACGGAGAACAACGATACCACAGGGCGACGTTCAACATCGAGTGCAGATACAGCCTGGAAACACCTGGCCAGGAGCTGGGAGAACAAGTGGACACGGCCTCGCTCGACAGCCCCCACACCCGCGTGTGGACCGAAGTGGCGAACTACACGGGGCACACGTTCGACGCAGGAGCGGAGCGCGACTACCTCGAGAAATACTACAAGGACGTCTTATTGAGTGGCAGGGCAGAGAAGATAGCAGACAGCATCCCAATCTTCCTCGCACGCAAGAACAAGGGCAAAGGAGGGGACATCACGGAGAAGAGCAGGCTTCAGTTCCAGGCGAAGTCAACGGACACGCAGCTGGAGACGACCCGCAAGAACGGGGCGGTGCCGCGCGGAGAACGAGAACTGGGACGTCTCGCCAGAACGACACGGAGAGAGGAGCAGCACAATATGATGTGCTTGAGCGGACGGCGCGGCTCTGTCCTGTCCCAGCGAGCGCGGCCCCTCAGGCCACCCCGTTTTTTTCCGCACCAGCGCACGATTCCACGAGCTGGTCAGGGAAGGACGCCCTCCCCCTCCGCCTCCGACCGAGACCTTCTCCAACTCCGAGGCCCGAGCTTCCCTGACTAATTTGTCGTGCACCGACCTCCCCCGCCCCCACCCGAAGGGCAGAGGTAGACGGGGCAGTAGAGGAACCAGCGAGAGGGCACCCGAAATAGCGGGTGCTACCCTGCCCGCAGACCCCTGCGTGGGGGAGGACGGTGCAGGTAGGGCCCGAGCGTCTCAGTGGCGCCCGCGACCCCCTTTCAGCAAAGCGACCTCAGCTAGGCCACACAACTTTATTCAGCAGCACAGCGCGCAGCGAGAGTGCAGCACCGAACCGGCCCGAGAGCTCGATCGATCGATCGATCCTCCACTGTCCTCCGCCCTCTGCCCTTCTGCCTGAGTCCTGCGTCCTCTCCTCCTCCAGGGGAGGGGGAGAGTGAGGAGGAGGAGGAGGAGGAGGAGGAGGAGGAGGGAGGAGGAGAAGGAGGAGGAGGAGGAGGGGGAGGAGGGGGGGAGGAGGAAGAGGAGGAGGAGGAAGAGGAGGAGGAGGAGGAGGAGGAGGAGGAGGAGGAAGGAGGAGAAGCCCTGGGAGGCGCGACCAGCTTCGAGGATGGAGGAGAAGGTGGAGGAGGAGGAGGAAGAGGAGGAGGAGGAGGACGAGGAGGAGGAGGAGGCGGTCTGTAACCATTTTGGCTCAAGCCGTTGCCCGACTCGGGGGCGTGGACCCCCCCGCCCGGCCCTCGACACATGGGCGGGGGGTCCCGCAGCGGGCGACTGGCGGGCGAGGTGCCCGCCACGCGGTGCCCGCGCAAAGAAGTGGCCGCGTCGCCCGCGACACAGCCTGCGCCAAGGACTACGACAGGTGCTACGAGAGACACCGCAAGATCTGCTATAGACTGCGGGCCCGGATGGGCCTGGGCTTCCGAATGCGGCTCACCCAAGCGCCACGGCATACCAGAGGCTCGCCTACGCTGCGCGTAGATGCAACGGCATGGCCGAGGACATGGTCGCGATCCTGGCTGACAAGCTTGCTCATCACAACTGGCATCGAGAACGATGCGGATGCACCAACGTCGTTGACGCGTGTCCCAACACCAACACCCGGACGGGCACCTTCGAGCTCAACCCCGGAGGCTGCCGTGCTCGCCCCAGCTCGCCCGCCTGGCTGCTGGCATCCAGGAGGCGGAAAAAGGAGGCTACCCCCACGAGACCAGCTCCACCCTTGAAGGCGGCGACACCTGGCCATCGCTCGGACGTCCATTCCCTGTGTTTTTTTCGGTTTTGTGCGTGGCTTTTTCGCCAAATGATCAAGGATGCTCCTCGATGGTCCTCGCCGAAGGGAAAATGCACACGTCCGAGCGATGCCAAGACACCGACGACGGCGCCTACACCTGCTGGCTGCCACAGGTGCTGCCCACTCCAGCGGTGCAAAGTCGCCGGCCCCAGACCGGGAGCACGCCGCCCGCCACTCCCCGGCCGAACCCCGCGCCCACGCACGCCGGGCCGGCTGCCGCCGGGGAGGGCGGCCGCCGCAGCGGGGCAGGGCACGGGCTCGAGGAGCTGGGGCCCCGGTGCTGGGAGCTCCGCGCTCTCTCTCGGTCGCTGCACCTGCCCGCTCCCCCGCCCGGAGCGGCGGCGCTGTCGCCTGGCGTGGCTCGTCCCCCGTGGTGCTTCCGCTGGCGCTCCAGGCCGCCGCGGCCGGAGCCGCCTCGAAGAACGGGCCAGGACCCAGAGATCCGACGTCGTGATTTTTTCAATAAGGGGTCCCCGGAGGTCTCGACCCATCCTCCAGGACCGGTTTTTCATATTGAATCGTTTTTTGACGGTCCCGGAGCCCGGCGAGGGCCCCTTGTTGAGGCCGATTTTTTTTTTCTCCCCCAGCGAACACAAGCACACGATGCCTGTCCATGGGCAAGACCAGCTCGACTGAGCGCCAAATTCGTTTCCCTTCAAGGGGGCTATAACCGCGCTCACATATGACTCGATAGCGGCAGGGCTGTAAACTGGCCGGCCGGGTAAACGTCACCACATTCAGGGAGGAAGGGGAGAAGGACGAGGACGACAAGTGAAACACAAAGGGGCATTAGGAAGCAAGGATCACCTGCCCCGCAGGAGAACCAGGCCAGATCCACTAACTAAGAACTGGGAGAGCCCGGGCACCCAGGCAACGAGGAGGGGACGGAGGAAGAGGAACGCAAAGGAGGGGGCCTGCAAGAGAGCGGCTCACGCCATCGCCATCATACTGTCGTACCCCGGCACCGGTATCAAGATCTCCCTGCCCATTTTGCTGGTGCTACGGCTGATGAAGACAATCGGAACCACGATGAAGATTGTTAGTAGCCCTCCCCATGCAGGGTGGAGGCTGCAAGGTGACGGGCACGGGTAGTGGTACCGGTGCGCCATGGGCCCAGCAGCGCAACTCCCTGCGCCAGGGTCGTGCATTGAATTCATCCGTTGGGAGGTCGGAGTCGGTGGGGTAGGAGCTGGAGTCGGGGCCAGCGTCGGAGCAGGAGTCGGAGCTGGAATGGAGGTGCGACTGCTCGGCACGGGTGGTGGTAGTGGAAGGGGCGCCGCTGGCGTCTGCGCTGGCGTAGGCGCCGGTGGTGGCGCTGGCGTCGTAGCTGGGGAGTCGGAACTGGGGATAGAAGTGGTGGGTGGCGCACACGTTATCCCATGTGGTGGGATAAGACGCTGGGAGCAGGGTTTATTCGATCGCGGGTCAAGTGCAGGTCTAGGCGCTGGCATCGACGTCGGGTTAGGCGTTGGCATTGGTGCTGGCGTCGGTGTTGGCGTCTGTGCTGGTGTAGACGTTGGCGTCGGTGAAGGCATAGGCACAAGCGTGGGTGCTGGTGTCGGTGCTGGCGTCTGCGCTGGCGTAGTCGCCGGTGGTGGTGCGGGCGTCGGAGCTGGGCGTCGGAGCTAGAGAGTCGGAGCTGGGGAGTCGGAGCTGAAGGTAGAAGTGATGGGTTGCGCACACATTATCCCATGGGGTGGGATAAGACGCCGGGGGCAGGGTTCATCCGACCGCGGGTCGAATGCACGTCTGGCGTCGGTGCCAGTGTAGGCGTTGGCGTCGGTGAAGGCATATGCACAAGCGTGGGTGCTGGTGTCGGTGCTGGCGTCTGCTCTGGCGTAGGCACTGGCGGTGGTGCTGGCGTCGGAGATGGGGAGTCGGAGCTGGGGATAGAAGTGATGGGTGGCGCACTCGTTATCCCACGGGGTGGGATGACACCCTGGGAGCAAGGTTTATTCGACCGCGGGTCGAATGCAGGTCGAGGCGTTGGCAATGGTGTCGGGTTAGGCGTCGGCGTCGGTGCTGGCGTCGGTGCTGGCGTCGGTGCTGGTGTAGGCGTTGGCGTCGGTGAAGGCACATGCACAAGCATGGGTGCTGGTGTCGGTGCTGGTGTCTGCACTGGCGGAGGCGCCCGCGGTGGTGCTGGCGTCGGAGCTGGACGTCGGAGTTGGGGGGTCGGAGTTGGGGATAGAAGGGGTGGGTGGCGCACCCATTATCCCACGGGGTGGGATAAGACTCCAGGGGCAGGGTTCATTCGACCGCGGGTCGAATGCAGGTGTAGGCGGCATTGGTGTCCGGTTCGGCGTCGGCGTAGGGGTTGGTGTCGGTGCTGACGCATGAATCCTCTGGTGCGTTGTCGTCAGATGGCCGGCGTTGGTGCTGGAGTCGGTGCTGACGTCGGTGCTGGTGTAGGCGCAGGCGTGAGTGCCGGCGTCGCAAGTCCAAGCGCTGGTGTGATGCGGTGCTGGTGTGGTGCTGGTGCTGATGCGGTGCTGGTGTGGTGCTGGTGTGGGCGTCAACGTCGGTGTCGGCCTTGTTGTTTTGGAGCGGCTTTCCAACATCGGCTTGGTTGTTGGCGTCGGTGCTGGCGTCGGTGCTGGTGCGGGCGCTGGCGTCGGTGCTGGCGTCGAGGCTGGTGTGGGTGC
The DNA here is from genome assembly GCA_963575745.1 of Prorocentrum cordatum. Taxonomy (NCBI): domain Eukaryota; class Dinophyceae; order Prorocentrales; family Prorocentraceae; genus Prorocentrum; species Prorocentrum cordatum. The sequence goes on along the minus strand of CAUYUJ010020100.1, from coordinate 81,072 downwards.
CGGTGGTGGTGTCGGGCGAAAAACTTCCGTCTTGATTTTTTCAATGCGCTGGATCTCTGGGGAGGAGCCCCAGGAGGTGTCCAGGCACCAACCTTCGGGCGTTGCTCGACGACGAGGGAGAGAAGCGGTCGGCGCTGCCCCCTGGCGCTGAGAGGCACCCCCTGTGCAAGCGCCGCGGCTGGCAGGCGGCACGCCGGGCGGCCAGCCGCGGGCCCGCGCAGCGGCACCCCGGGCACCGGCGGCTCGCCTGGACGGGCGGAGCGCGCCGCGCGAGCGACGAGCTCGGGCGCCTCCGCCAGCTCCGACAGCACCCACACCTGAAAGGGGCCCTGGGGCGCACAAACACATACACACACAAAGACCAGGCTTCCCCTATACTCTCCCATATCTGTCTGGGCCTTGGTCTCCCCCCCCCCGCGCTTCCCATGACTTCCCATATTTTCCTGGGAGCGGACGATTCATTGTGTGTGTGTTCTCGGGGATCTTTTGACCTTGGTTAATTCAGACCTGGGTCAGCAGGAATCCAAAAGCTGCAATGCAGGAAACAAAATTGCAACGCAGGTCTTCGCAAACCCGGGTCAGCCACTAGGCGCGACCGCCTCGCGGCCACGAGCGGCTCGCTAACCAGGGTCAGCCAGAGGGGGTCTCCGCAGGATCCTGCAGGATCTGGCGCCCTGGCTGACTCCCGTCTGCATTGACCCCCGTCTCTTGGCTCCCGATGTTCTTGTCCCTCCTGAGCACCGGCGGCCGTACCGCACAGAACCGCGCCGGCCTCCTCCCCAGCGCCTGCTGCGTCGCCCAGCCTCGGCGTCGTCCACGGCCGCGCCGAGCCCGCCCCTGGGCGGGCAGGCCGAGGAGCTCCAGGCGAACTGCTGCCACGAGGGACCGCCAATAAGGAGCGAGGCCCCTTTTTTCCACAAGTTGAACTTCGATCGTGACTGATTTGTGATTGATGTTGCGTGTCTCCCTCCTCCTCCTCCTCCTCCTCCTCCTCCTCCTCCTCTCCCCCTCCCCCTCTCCCCCCTTGTCCTCCAGCAGCGCACGGTGTGGATTCAGAGACAGCTGGCGTGCAGCCGCCCCCGCAAGGCGGTGAGCCTTGGCTGGCATTGTCCTCTTTTGTCCACGCGCTCTGGCGCATGGCTTTTCGTTCGTTCGTGAACTTCGATCGCCCCTGGAAGACCGAAGGAGCACCTAGAATAAAAGCAACACAATCAAGGAACACTGAGCCCCTCCCCAACGAGAAGGGTTCCTTATTCAGCGGCCCGACTGTAGATCACCAGGCCGCGGTCGCAGAGGACCAGGCGAGGAAGGAGGACGAGGAGAAGGGCCTTGCGGAGACGGTGGTGGAGAAGGTCGACGTCGTGGCGGAGAAGGTCGACGTCGCAGCGGAGGTGGAGGGCAGGCTGGCGGTGACGGAGCAGGCGGCCCGAGGGGTCGGTGAGCCCTCACCTGTGGGAGGCCTCCTCCGATGCGCCAAGCGGCGCGTGCGATTCGCCGACGCGCCATGGATTGGTGGCGGGGGATGTGGAATTTTGAAGGGGCCCTGGGACACACAAATAAATATATACACATAATCAACGGGATTCCCCATCTTTTCCCATCTTCTCTGGGTTTTTGTCTTCCCACCACTTCCCATGCTTTCTCATATTTTCTGTGGAATCGACGATTGATTGTGTCTGTGTGTTTTTTCCTCTCCTGAAGTTTACGCTCGGGACCTGGGTGGGCATGCCGATGCGCTGCCGCCTGTTCTCGCTGCCGGCGCCGCAGGAGGCCAGACCCAGCCCCCCAACCGATGGCACCGGTGCTTACACAGTCGGCCCGCAACATGAGGGTGTGCGGTAAGGATGCGCAGGGGCCTCGGGCGCACATTTCGGAGCTCTGCGAGCGGAGAGCGGCCAACTGAAGTGGCCGAGGATGGACCCAGGAGGCAGGGGTACAAGGATACCCTTGAGAAGGAGGCCCACCCTTACTCTGCGGGTTGACTGTAGCCTCCTCCTCCTCCTCCTCCTCCTCCTCCTCTCGTTCTCTCCTTTTCTTGATCAGCGCGGGACCCTCCGTGCGAGTGCGCCAGCCGCCGACGCTCTGTTGTACGGGATGGATGGGGTGGGGGTCAGCACGCCGGAGCTCGGCACGCCACTGCCTGCTCTCGCTGTTCTGGCCGCCGTGCCAGCGGGAAGCAGCCGCCAGGACGGTCCAACCCACTCTCCCTCTTTCTTTTCCATCCCACCCCACTCCCCCTCCTTCCCTTCCATCCCTCTCCCTCCTTCCCTTCCAGCCCAGAACCACTCTCCCGCTCTCTTTCGGTCTCACTGGCGTGGCCTGCCCAGCAAGCGACCCGAGAAAATATCGCATAGCCTCGACCAGCCGCAGCCGGAGGCCCCCCTTCCTGGCTACACAGCGCTGGGGTTGGTGCTAGACCCGACAAGACCAGCAAGAACACCACCGGGCCCCGCGGAGCTGCTCCCAGGGGCCGGACAGATCGCGTTTCCGCCCCTGCCAGAGCTCTAGAGCTTCAGCGCGCCATCTATGCAGAGCGAACGGGCCCAAGGCCGAGGCTTTCGGAACTGCATCCCGCGGCAAGGGCGGCAAACAGCCATCACGCGCGACGTGCGGCAAAGACTGGAGGGTGCACCGCCAAGCCCCAGGGCCCTTGGCGGGCCCCGGCCGCGCACGGCCACCCGACCGGAAAATACCTCACGCCGTGGGCCCGCCGCAGAGCGGGGCAGCCAGGGCTGCTCGAGCCGGCAGCATCAGGCTCCAAGGCTCGGCAACCGACCTGCCGAACCACCGTGCCAGGCCCGGAGCACTGTGGCCACGACTCCAGGAGCCGTGCTCCCGGCGTCGCCCAGCTCTGATCTGATCACTCCACCCCCCCCAGGGCCGACCGGCCCTTGGGGGCGGGGAGGGCTACGTCCAGAGGACTGTTCAGCCGTCAGGAATCAGGAATCAGGAGGGGGGGGAGGAGGAGGAGGAGGGGGAGGAGGAGGAGGAGGAGGAGGAGGAGGAGGAGGAGGAGGAGGAGGAGGAGGAGGAGGAGGAGGAGAAGGAGGAGGACGAGGAGGATGAGGAGGAGGAGGAAGATGATGATGATAATGATGCTGCTGCTGCTGATGATGATGATGCTGGACGAGGAGGCGAGGAGGAGCCCTGAGAAGGAGCGAGCAACCTCGATAATGAAGAGGGAGGATGAGGGTAATGATGACTATGAATTTGATGCCGATGATGATGGTGGTCATGATGATGCTGATGATGCCGATGACGATGATGGTGATGTTGATGCTGATGCTAATGCTGATGATGACGATGAGGATGATGATGATGCTGCTGATGATAATTATAATAATACTACTAATAATATTAATAATAATAATAATGATGATGATGATGGTGATGATGCTGATGATGATGATGATGATGCTGATGATGATGATGATGATGCTGTTGATGAGGAGGAGGAGGCGGAGGAGGAGGAGGAGGAGCCCTGAGGAGGCGCGACCAACTTCAAGGATGGAGGAGGAGAGGAGGAGGAGGAGGAGGAGGAGGAGGAGGAGGAGGATGAGGAGGGGGATAAGGAGCACGAACGAAGGATGAGGAGGGAGGTGGAGGAGGATGAGGAGGAGGAGGGAGGCAGGGGAGCAGGAGGAGGAGGAGGAGGAGAGGAGGAGGAGGAGGAGAAGGAGGACAAGGAGGAGGAGGAAGAGGAGGAGGAGGAGGGGGAGGAGAAAGAGAAGGATGAGGAGGATGAGGAGGATGAGGAGGAGGAGGCTGAGGAGGAGGAGGAGGAGGGAGGAGGAGAGGAGGAGGAGGAGGAGGAGGAGGAGGAGGAGAGGAGGATGATGATGCGGAGCAGGATGATGCTGATGAGGAAGAGGAGGAGCAGGAGGAGGAGGAGAGCGGGAGGAGGAAGATGCTGATGCTGATGCTGATGCTGCTGCTGATGCTGATGTTGAGGAGGAGGAGTGGAGGATGAAGAGGAGGAGGAGGAGGAGGAGGAGGAGGAAGCCGCTGGAGGAGGAGGAAAGAGGAAAAGGAGGAGGAAGATGAGGGGGAGGAGCGGGAGGATGGTGAGGAGGAGGGGATGAGGAAGAGAAGGAGGAAGAGGAATGAGGAGGCGGAGGGGGAGGGTGGAGGGGGGAGGAGGAGGAGAGGAGGAGGAGGAGGAGGAGGAGGAGGAGGAGGAGGAGGAGGAGGAGGAGTGAGGAGGAGGAGGAGGAGGGGGAGGAGGAGGAAAGAGGGAGGATGAGGATACTGATGCTGATGAGATGCTGATGATGATGCTGATGAGGGAGTGAGAGGCGCGGGGAGGTGGAGGAGGAGGAAGAGGAGGAGAGGAGGAGAAGGAGGAGGAGAAAGATGATGAGGATGGAGGGGGAGGAGGAGGGGAGGAGGAGGAGGAGGAGGAGGGAAAAGGAGGATAAGGGGAGGAGAGGAGGAGGAGGAGGAGGAGGAGGAGGAAGGATGAGGAGAGAGAGGAGGAGGAGGGGAAGGAGGAGGAGGAGGAGGAGAAGGAGGAGGAGAGGAGGAGGAGGAGGAGGAGGAGGAGAGAGGAGGAGGAGGGGGAAGGAGGAGGAGGAAGAGGAAAGGATGAGGATGTGAGGATGGGAGGAGGAGGAGGGAGGGAGGAGGAGGAGGAGGAGGAGGAGGAGGAGGAGGAGGAGAGGAGGAGGAGGAGGAGGAGGAGGGGAAGACGGAGGAGGAGGAGGAGGAGGAGGAGGAGGAGGAGGAGGAGGGAGGAGGAGGAAGGAGGAGGAGGAGGAGGAGGAGGAGCTCCTCCTCCATCCTCGTGCGAGCCTGCAGCCTGCACGCCACTGCCAGCCTCCTGGCCGAGCCCTCGGCCTGCACCTCGGCGGAGCGGCGCAGAGCGCACACCGCGTGCGCCCGCCTCCACTCCGCCAGCACCTCGGCGGTCGGAGACGGCGGGGAGGCAGAGGGGCAGGGGGCGCAGGAGGAGAGGAATGGGGACGAGGAGGGGTAGAGGGAGGACGGGGGGGGATGAGGAGGGGGAGGAGGGGGAGGAGGGGGAAGGGGAGGAGGAACGTGCGGGAGTCGTCGGGAGGAAGCCTCCGACAGACTCCTGGAGCCCCCTGAAAAAGCCCCTGAGGCCTCTGGAGGCCTCGGGGGGACTCTGGCGACCGCGAGTGGAAAGAGGATGAGAGAGGTAGGGGGGAGGGGGGACAACAATGATTGACTTGGGGGGGGGGATGAGGAGGCGGACGAGGCCCCCTCATCTGTTTCACGCTGCCCGATGCAGCTCGGTCGAGTGCCCGTCGAGGCGCTCCAGGAGCCCTCTTGCACTGCTGGCGAGGAGACAATGCACAGACTCGAGCACGGCCCCGAAGCATTTTCGGGCTCCTTCTCGCCGCTACTGGCTCGATGGAGCCCCGACGCCACGAAGGCAGGGCGGGACCTACCCCGCGACCGCGGGGCGCTCGAAGCCGGCCGACCCATCTGCCGCCGAGGGCGTCTGCGATCGGGAGCTTCTGCTTCGCGTGTCGCGGCGGCGGCGGCCCTGGCGACACGCTGCGCCCTGCAAGCGGATGCCGTTTCGGCCCGCGTCGCTGGGTGGGAGGCCTGGAGGAGCTCGGCGCGTGGACGCCTGGCGACCGCGAGGTGGATGGCGTGTTGAGCCGAGGCGTGGTGGGCCAGAACCGGTGGAACGACACGCTGACCAAACGCCCCCAAGCGTGGAGGGCAAGAGCTCCGCATGAGCAGCAGCTTTTGGAGGCCCGCGCGGATCTGTTGGGTCGTCGCCGTGGCCCCCTCCCTGGCGCACGGCGCGCGCCAAAAGGGTCGGGCGCCGATCCGAGAGATCCGCGCGGACCTCCGACAGCTTCTGCTGCTGCAATCTCTTCTTCCTCGAGCGTCGGCGCGGGCGAGGGTCGAGGGCAAAGTGGCCTTTCTCTCGCTTGAGTCAATGTCCACGGACTCACGGGGGCCCCCTCTGTTCCGTTTCTGGGACATCCGGGAGAACCGACGACGAATTCCGCACTGGCGCCCTCGCGAGGGACATCCCCAGAAGACCGACTGCCCGACCCTCCCCATGGAGGCCCTCAAAGCCACCTTGTTCCGTTTCCATGACAGCCCAGAAATCCGGCGACGAATTCCAAACTGGCGCCCTCGCGTGGGGCACCTTCAAAAAATCGCACCCCAGGGCCACCCCAAGGAGGCCTTCCGACGCGCGCTGGGGCGCACCGGGCGTGTCCCAGTGCGGGGTTCTTGCCCAAGACGTCCTCCCAAAGTCGACCCCCGGGGCGCGCGAGTAAGGTCAGGCCCCACAACGCCCCAAGGGACCATTTCCGGGGATCCGCCGGCGCGCGCGGGGCGCGCCGGGGCGCACCAGGCGTGTCCCAGTCCCAGGGCTCTCGCGCGAGACATCCTCTGGGGCGCATTGGACGTGCCCCAGTCCGGAGATCGAGGCGAAGAACCCATCCTTTCGACGACGCGACTTTTTCCAGTCGCCGGCCAGGCCAACACGTCATCCGGAGCTGCCCCCGGACGGCCCCCGTGCGGCCCAGAGGCGGTGACCCATGTGGCGGCGGTGCCATGCGAGCGCTTTTCCGTGGGAGTTTGAGGCGGAGAGCTCCCCATGTGGCCACGACGTGCGCGAGCGGTGTTCAGAACTGGGGCGGCTGCGCCACACGAGCCTTCCCACGGGGGCCTTGCAAGTGGAACTCCCTCTCTTGGGCCACGGGGCGCGCGAGGGGTGTGTGCCGAGATGGACGCGCGGAGGGCCGATGCGGGGCTAGGAAGAGGGGGAGGGGAAGGAGGAAGGATGAGCGCGGGGCGCCGTCTCTTCAAAGCCAAACCCTCGGCGTCGTGATCTTTTCGCGACGCCGCCCCCCAGAATCAGGGGGGGAAAAGACACACAGACACAATCAATCGTCGATCCCCCCGAAAATATGGGAACATATTGGAAGTGGGGGGGGAGACAAAAACCCAGAAAATATGGGGTAATCCTTTTCTTTGTGTGTATTTATTTGTGTGTGTGTGTGTGTGTGTCCCAGAGCCCCTTCACAGAAGTCTGGACCCCTTCCCCGGGACAGGTGTTTTCCATCCCGAGCCGTTGTCTGACTCTCCCGAGGCCAGGCGAGGGCCCCCCCCAGAGGCCGAAAATAGCGCCCTGCGCGCATGCTCGCGCGGATGCGCATGGCCACGGCCGCGTCGGCTACCGCTTGCGCCAACCAATCGAAAGCCCCCCCTTGATAGGACGGGTTGGGGGGCAGAAGCCCCGAACCCGACAAGGTTTAAACTACTCGCATCCTCTAATGTTCTAGGGCGCGTGTCCAGTTCTTCGACTTGATCTCTCGATATTTGCAACGAGAAACAGCCCGACGCGACCTTCTCACAGCGCGAGGAGGTCTGGGCAACGACCGCGCGCGACGACAAACCGCTCCGACCGCCGCTCCGGCCGCTCCGACGCAAATAGCCAAGAAAGACCCTCAAATACTCCAAAATGGTGAATCGTCCCCAGACGATTTTCTTTTGTGACTATTTTTGATTATTTTTGACGATTCTTTGACTATTTTTGATTATCCTTTGACTATTTTTGAATATTCCTGACTATGTTCGGGCCCTCGGCGGAGGCGCGCACAGAGATGCCCCCTTTGCGGGAGCGGCCCGCCGGCGGCGCAGCGGCCCCGGCGCGCAGTGCTGGGTCGGGCCTGTCCCCCTACAGGCCGATTTTTCCGAGGAAAAACGAAACACACAAAAAAATACCCCCCAGTGGTCAAGCATACAAATACAAGAGAGCATCCCCGGACTACTTCTTGCCCAACGTCACTTTGGAAGATCCACCCCTGCAGAGGGACACGCCCGACTTGAGCGCAGTGGGGGCCTTTCCACCCGTCACGCGTTCCGAACAAATGCGACCAGCTCAACGCACTTGCCACTCAAACCGCCAGCTTCAGACACCGACGCCACGCCGATCCCCGCATCCGTGCCCGGCACCCTCTCAACGACGGCCCCTTCCGGCGTAAAATCAATAAAACCCTTTGTGCTTACGTGCTTTTTGTTCCTCTTCCGAGAGGGGGGCGGCGGCGCACGGCCCCGCCTCGCAGGGGCAGGAGCAGCCGGCATCGCATCGGCCGCTCTCGGCATCGAGGCGACACGCGCCGCGGAGAGGATGCCCACCACGGGCGCCGTGCGGGCCGCCTGCCGCCTCGGATGGCCGGCATGCGGCCGGGCCTGGGCCAGAGGAGCACCCTTTTCGGGAACAGGGAGCCCTCCACCGGCCGAGCGGAAGCACATTCGAGGGCACCCTCCCCCCAAGGATGCACGGGAACATCCTTGGCGGCGCGCACAAGGGGGTGCAGGGAGGGGGGAGGGCTTCTTAGGAGGAAGTTGCTCCTCCGAAGGCGCCAGCCTTACATCTACAGATAAGGCCCGCGCCTTCTAAGAAGCAGGGGTGCTTCTAAGAAGCCCTCCCCCTCCCCCCACCCCCATCTGCGCGTGGCTGGCATCCAGCAGACACGAGGAACAGCAGGGCACCCTCCCGGAACCGACCTCGATCCCAATTTACCTCGGTCCAGCCGCACCTGAACTGGATCGGCTCGGGCCAGCTGGAACCGGCATCGAATCGGAGCGATCGGCTTGAGATGCGCCCTTGCGAGACGGGGAGTTATCCATACCCACCGCCTGGGAACCGACGTCCTGGTGCCCCAGCGGGCGGTGGCTATGGTTACATTTTGGCCCCAGGGGGCCCAAACATGTCCATACCCGCCGCCTGCCGAGGTCCCCGAAAATTGACCCTCCAGGCGGTGGTCATGCATCAATTCCTGCCTCGGTGCCCTTCTCTGGGGCCGCTCGCCCTGCGCGCGAGGCATGAGAGCTGGGCCGCGCGGCTGCGCGCGCGGCGCCCCCCCCCCCCCCACCCCTCACGAGCGATCGACTCCAGAGGGGAGGAGGAGGAGGAGGAGGAGGAGGAGGAGGAGAGGAGGAGGAGGAGGAGGAGGAGGAGGAGGAGGAGGAGGAGAAGCAGGAGGAGGAGGAGGAAGAGGAGGAGGAGGAGGAGGAGGAGCAGGAGGAGGAGGAGGAGGGGGAAAAGGACGAGGAGGAGGACGAGGAGGAGGAGGAGGAGGGGGAGGAGGAGGAGGAGGAGAAGGACGAGGAGGAGGAGGAGGACGCCCAGTGTAAACCCAAGACTCATCAACGATGTTGCAATAAACCCTCCCTCCAAATTTGCTCTTCATGGGTCCTTCCAAAGACCCGTTGTCACTGAAGGAATTGCCCCGTTGGAAGACAACAGTCTGAACATCCTGAAACGTGCCAGAACAGCATTCCTGGAACTTCAACGCCGCGAATTAACGCTACAGTTGCGTCTAGACGATCCTGAATCGTGCCAGAATGCCGTTCCTGAGACTTCAACACCGCGCATCAATGTAACTGCTGCTCCGTGACAGTCTTATACTCTGCCCAAACACAATTTCTGGGACGTCAGCCAGAGGAATCCTTGAAACTGGTCTTTACTCCCATAATCGAATGCGCGCGTCGCTGAAACGATAACCACATTTTGAAAACGGCTCGGCCTCGCCTCGTGAAGCTCTTGCACACTTTTAGGACGAGTGTACGCGGTGCCAAGGCGATAACAATTTTTTTGAAAAACCACCCGCCCTCCATCTGTGAAACTGTTGCACATTTACAGCTGATGGGTCATACAACCGACAATATGATCAATAAACTTGTCACCCAAGAAATCTGGGCCAGCTCCCGGAAGTCTCGTAAAACTCACCTGGGCCAAATTCGGTGGTCAACGCTGTAGGGCGAACGCGCTCAAGAAACTGAGCCAATTTTCCGGCAAGTTGGACAAAAAACGCTGGCCCAACTTTTCGAGAGGAGGTTTCTTGATCAGATGCCCGACCGTGAATGGTGAAAGCGTCTCAGGCGTAACGTTCCGCCAGCCCCACCGACACGCCTCAGGGCTGCGACAGGGAGGGGCGATCTAGAAGGAACAGGGATGGAGAGGGAGGTGGTGGAGGAGAAGGAGGAGGAGGAGGAGGAGGGAGGAGGAGGAGGAAGGAGGAGGAAGGAGGAGGAGGGAGGAGGACCACGAAGCGTAGGTTTTGGACAGACTCCGATGCGGGCGCTGATGGGCCCCGTCCTCTATATCCATGCAGCCACTGCGCCTGAGGAGCGCCAGTAATTAGCAGCACGGCGGCAACGCACCACCTCGGACTGTGCCGTTGGTGTTCGGGTCGTTTTTGACCGGGAAAACTATCTCATTACGACAGGCAACGTAAAGGGGGGACCGGCCCAGGGGAAGAAGCATCGAGCTTGACTCGGCGATGCAGCGCCGATATATCGGTGGTATGCCCCCGATGGTGAACCCACACGCTCCTGGGCGTGGCGGCCTACCAGGCCCCTATCGGCGATGAGCGGGCGATTGGGGGGCTATGCATCCCTCCCTGAGCCCAACCCTCCCAAACGTTGCACTTGCTATTGACAGCGAAGAAGCGGAGCGGCGAAACAGCGGAACTGATCAAACCATATCGCTCTGCTGATTAGTCTTCCTCTGCCGCAGCTCGCTCTCGCCGTTCCCCGCACTCCGCTGAACGCGCGAATGCCCCAACACCTTGCTCTCGAGGCCCGCCGAGATTTCGTTGATCTTCTCGTCGACTGTCAACACAACGGCGCGGAGAAGACTGTAGCCGGTGAACCGGGATAGGAGGTAGTCCGTGAAGAACAATATCTCAATGAGGCCACCTATCCAAGACTGGATGTCTGAGTAGTGGGGCATCTGGATCTTCTTGTATATCCAGTTGGCTGCGTAGAATACGCGATATCCCCCCAACGACATCACATAGAGGCTCACACCCAGGTCGGACGCACCGCGGTCCCGATAGCAGAAGATGTACTGTGGCACCATTGCGAAACCCTCGAGAAACTGCGAGAAAGACCAGAGCATGTCCAGCACCGAGTATTCGTTGGCCAACAGAACTGCGGCAGTTGAGCAAGGAAGAAAGATCACTGCCAGATTGCATGTGTCCTTGTTGCGCTCGTAGGTCTTGTCCAACTGCCAGAATATGATGAGCACAATCAAGGAGGTAATAATGTATGTGATCTTGAAAAAGACTAGGTATGCTGTCTGGCTGTGGTCGAACAGATCCAAGTACCGAGCAATGAACACGAAGAAGTAGAGGATCTGTGTGCTCCGCGATATACCTTTGCACGACTTGTTCTTGGCGAGCGTTGCCAGAAGGACGAAGACGCCGAACAAATGCAAGTAATCGCCGATGTATCGGAAGATGTTCCAAGAATAGCTGGTCAACGTCTCGATGCTGGGCTGTGTCTCCAAGCCGGCAGCCATGGGAATGTCGTCTGGCAAATCCGCGCTTGGCATCTCGCCCGCGTCGGCCATTCTTTCCCTCGCTGTGCTCGCCTACCAGAGAACCCAGCCAAAGGAGCTGACACCGATCGAGCCAAGACGACTGTAGTGCCTGGATGGCGCAATGCGTGCGCGCATGCAGGCTGACGGCTCACCGCCTGCGCGCAAACTGCCCAAATTGTCAGGACTACGACGAAAGCACTCCAGTGTGCACGGTCGTGCGCGCATGCATGCGGACGATTTGCACGTTTCCGTGCATTCAATTACCTGAGCATGCGTGTACATGGACATGTGTATATATTTTTTTTTGCACGAACATGAAAACGCTTGGCCCGCTGGCATGCGTGTATATATATATATATATATATATATATATGCTTGTTGTTTCGATGTGTTCGTTGAGCTCTTCTGGTAATCGTAGCAAGTCTGCTGCGGCAATTATTCCTGCAGCTGCCGTTCGGTGCGAGGGGACAGGACGGAAGGGAGAAGTGCTGTGAAGATGTGCGCTGCGTCCTTTTGTTAATTTCCTGATTCTCCAAGCGCAGCAGTAAACATGTCTTACTTAGGGATCAAACGGTTTGGCGTGGGGAAACCCACAAGTACCGAGACCGCTACTCCTCGGACCTCTCCCGGGGTGCGTCCTGACCAGGTTTTGGAAGCGAATCCAGCGGTGGCGACGAGGAACGCCCAGGAGGCCAAAAATTCTCTCGCTCCGCCCTAGCGCGCGGTCGCCGCGTGCGCGTGCCGGCGCCTCCGCGCGCGACGGCGGGGCAGACCCGCCGCTGGGCGCGAAGGGGCCGATGCGCCGCGCTCAGGAGCGGGGCTCCTGGCCGCCGAAAGGCGGCGCAGCCATGCCCAGGCTCAAAGCCTTCGCGAAGTGACAAGGTTTGACGGGCAGCTGCGAGTTGGACTGGCCAGGCTGACGACCCAGCCAGCAAGCAGCAAAGAGGTAAGCAAGCGACTGCTGGCGGAGGCGAAGAAGAGCACCTGAGCCCTGGCGGCCTCCGAGAGAGAGACGCAATGACAGTCGATGCACCAGCAGCTTGGAGGTAGCGCTCAGCACTCGACGCATGGCGCCACGTACCACGCCAGAAGACGCGAGGGGCGTCTTCTGTAGCTATGTAGAAGTCAGTAGTACCTGAACCCCGCAAACAACCAGGGGTCAAATTCAGCCCAGCGGCGGCTTTGGCGAGCGGAATGCCCAACGCCGAAAGTAAGTGGTTCCACCGTTTACGGAAGCCGCTAGCCCCGAAGGGGGCGAGCGGATCGGTGGAAACGAGATGTCCAAAAACATGTTCGAACAGGTCCACCGGCAGAGATCCGAACACCTCGCGTGCTGAGCGGGGTCGGAGCGACGGGTCTTCGGCGCCGCGATGGCCAGAAAGGCGTCACCTGTCGGCTCGAAACGGTCCGGCGGCAAGGAAAGGTCGCACCTTCTTGCCTTCGTGAGTTCCCAAGGACGCAGGAACATATGACACCCAGCAGCAGCACGGCGGCCATGTGTGGCCAGTCCAAGATGAAGCAGAGGCCAACCACCGCGCGCAAGAGTGCGCGAGGCAACGGTGGACGAAGCTTGGGAGGCTCTGCGATCTTCCACTGTTTGGCGGCTTCCCAGGCTTCTGTAAGGAACGCCTTCCAGCGGGGATGCGCTGACTGGGCGCCGGAGATGGCGTGGTCGAGCTGCACTGGGGAGCGACGCGCGTCGCAAGACGCCCCCAAGAGGGTCCCCAAGGCATTCCTGACCCCAAGAGGGCTCCAATGTTGAAGAGAGCGTGGTCCACCGCCGCTTTACTGTGGAAAATTCACCCCCCTCTTCCTCCAGAACCCGCCCAGGCCCCCCCCCCCTCCGAAAATCCCCCGCCCCGCTGCTCGAACACCCCCCCGTCCCTTCCCCCGGCAAAACCCGCTTCCCCCCTCTCCCCCCTTCTCCGGAAAACCGGGGGGGGTCACTACCGGTTCGAACACCCCCCCCCTCCAAAAAACAACCAAGGGGGGTCACTACCGGTTCGACCCCCCCCCCACTCACCGCAAGCCCGGCAAACGACTCCCGGGTCCCCACCACCGTCCTCACCACCGCCCTCACCGCTGTCCCCCGCACCACCGTCCCCACCACCACTGTCCTACTGCCCCCATTGTCCCCACCACTGTCCCCACCAGTGCCCCCCCACTGTCGCACTGTCCCCACTGTCCCCACCTCTGCTCCCACCACGGTCCCACTCTCCCCACTGGCCCCACTGTCCTCCTGTCCCCGCCGCTGTCCCACTGAGCTGTCCCACTGTTCCCACCACTGTCCTCACTGGCCCCACCCCACTGTACCACTGTCCCATTGTCCCACCACCGTCCTCACCACCGCCCTCACCACTGTTCCCACCAGCACCCCACTGACCCCACCACTGTCCCACTGTCCCCACACCACTGTCCCCACCACTGTCCTACTGTCCCACCACTGTCCCACTGTCCCCACTGTTCCCACCATTGCCCCCACTTTCCCAACCAGTGCCCCCACCAGTGTTTCACTGTCTTCACTGTCCCCACTACTGTCCCCACCACGGTCCGAATCTCCCCATGGTCCCCGCTGTCCTCACCACTGTCCCACTGTCCCCACTGTCCCCACCACTGTCCCATTGTCCCCACCGCTGTCCCACTGTGCTGTCCCACTTTCCCCACTGTCCCCAACACTGTCCCACTGTCCCCACTGTCCCCACCACTCTCCCCACTGTACCACTGCCCCATTGTCCCACCACCGTCCTCGCCACCGCCCTCACCACTGTCCCCACCACTACCGTCCCCACCACTGTCCCACTGTCCCCACCACTGTCCCACTGTCCCCTCGCCACTGTCCCCACCATCACCGTCCCCACCACTGTCCCACTGTTCCCACTGTCCCCACCACTGTCCCACTGTCCCCACCACCACCGTCCCCACCACTGTCCCAATGTCCCCACCACTGTCCCATTGTCCCGAGGAGCGGGAATCGTTAGCAGGCGGCGGGGGGGGGCGTTCGAACCGGTAATGACACCCCCCTTTTCATGATGGACTGGGGGGGGGGAGGGGGGTTCGAACCGGCAGTGACCCCCCCCGGTTTTCGTGGAGGGTGGGGGGGATGGGTTGGGACCCCCCAGTGACCCCCCCTCGGTTTCCGCCAGCAGCGGTAGAACGCGCTCTTTCCAATATGGTCCAAATGATGTGTAAAGACCCGCGAAGACATCTGTGGTTGACTCATTGGTCTGCTCGAGCGGATCCCGAGCTTCGGTTTGGCGGCTGCCCCCCATGTTTGTTCCACCGCTTGCTTCTGCACTCTCCTGGTCGACGCAACTCGCCTGGGCATCATTTCTGGATAGGGTGCTGGGGATACTTTTTTGTCGCGGCCGCAAGCGCAAGCGCAGGCGGCGTCCGAAGAGGTCGGGCGGGCTACGCGCGAGCCTAATTATACAGCGACAAGCAAGCAAAGGCGCGATACCGAGCGCGCGATCAGAACCTACCGCCGGGTGGGCAGCTGGGGGTGCTGGGGATACGCGAAAGGGCAAGACTTGAAAACGTGCGTGCGCATGCGGGTCTACATTCTTGTGTGTGCATGGTCTGTGCGCGCACGCACATGCGTGTGCGTATGTGTAGATGCACAGGCACCTCAAAATCTACCTGGGCTCGTACATGCCACTGAATAAGCAAGTACATAACTATTCATAACGGGTGGGTCTGTGTGTGCGTCTGTGTGAGAGAGAGAGAGAGAGAGAGAGAGAGAGAGAGAGAGAGTGAGTGCGGAATCCATTATATATATATATATATATATATATAATATTATATATTATATATAAATGAAGAAGAAGAAACACAGAGAGAGAGAGAGAGAAAAAGGACAACGTCGAAGAGTGTGTACGTGTATGCGAACGCGCTGTCTCTGCCTCGCGGATTCGGGCGCGTGTGTGCTGAAACTTTCGCTGCGTGTGCGTGCGAGCGGATCCCTGTGTTCACGCGCGTGCGTACGCGCGCACCTGGTGTGCGAAGGCGCCCCCCGCGCCACTGGCGGATTCCACGGCCGCGACTAAGCCTGAACGCGCAGACGCCTTTGCCCGCGCCCGCGCCTGCACGCAGGTGTTATTTGCGCAAGCGCGGGTGGGCGTGTGCCCGCGTGTAAAGCAGAAAGGGGCTGCTGAGGCCAACACGATCATCAAGCCCTCCTGCATTTGGGAGATCATCCGGTCCAAGAGCATGATCTTGCTTCGGCCGCGGAGTGTGTCCACTTTGGCTTTAGACGTGGCTCGCTGCCAACCGTGGAAGGACATCAACAAACTATTATGGTGCTGACTCTTTCCAGCGAGCTGCTTCCAGAGCGCGAGATCCTGCGAGTAGCGGGTGCGCCACCTCATCAGGGCTTCCAGCCTGGATGCCTGGAACCAACATGCCAGCAATGCGGCCAACCACGAGCGGGAACGAGTTGCTGCCAGCAAGCTCGCAGCTCTCTCTCGAGACTCTATGGATCCACGTAGCCTGCCGTCTGCGCCAGCTCTCTGCAGCTTTGCGCCCATGGCTGCGCTCGTTGTGGCGAGCTGCGAGACTCTGCACCACTCCACGAATACTGATGTCAACCAGGAGCGATCGCAGCTAGTCGCCAGGATGCTCGCTGCGATACCCCGTGCTGCTTGTAGCCCGCTTGACCTGGCCTCAGCGCAGGCTGTCCTCAACGCTGCCTCTGCGGCGGCGCTCTTTGAAGCAAGCTGGGAGACGCGGCACCACACTGCAAACACCGCTGCTACCCAGGAGAGGGAATGAATATTGGCCAATACTCTCGCGACGTTGTCCTTGATTTCTCGCAGCCCATGCATCCTGCCATCCGCGTAGGCGTTTTGGAGTGCGGCTGACCTCGTTGCAGCGAACGAGTCTGCCAACGAGTCTGCGGCTGTCCTCGTTGCAGCAAGCTGTGAAACACGGTGCCACTCCATGCATGCTGTTGCTAGCCAGTAGTGCGATAGTCTCGTTGCCAAGAAATTTGCGGCACACTCTCGGCCATCACGGAAACCTCGCGACCTGTTGTCTGCACACGCTCTCTCAAGGGCCTTTTCATATGCCGCGCTCCTCGCAGCAGCCTGGAATGCGTGGCGCCACTCTGCGAACACGGCGGCAATGTGGAAACGAGAGCGGCTGGTCGTAAGATGGCCCGCTGCGACGTCCAGTGCCTCTCGAAGCTTGTGCGACCTGGCGTCTGCCGCCTCTGCTGCTGTGGTCCTCTTGGTGAGCTGGGACGCGATGTACCACTTCGTGAGCACTGCCGCCAGCCATGAGCGATCGCAACTGGCCGCGAGCAAACTCGCGGCACCAATTCGTGCGTTCCTGAGCCCGCTCGACCGGCTGTCTGCACGGACTCTAGCCAATTCTGCTTCTGTTGCTGTGACCTTCGCGCCCAGCTGAGACGCGTGGCGCCACTCTGCGAACACGGCGGCAATGTGGAAACGAGAGCGGCTGGTCGTAAGATGGCCCGCTGCGACGTCCAGTGCCTCTCGAAGCTTGTGCGACCTGGCGTCTGCCGCCTCTGCTGCTGTGGTCCTCTTGGTGAGCTGGGACGCGATGTACCACTTCGTGAGCACTGCCGCCAGCCATGAGCGATCGCAACTGGCCGCGAGCAAACTCGCGGCACCAATTCGTGCGTCCCTGAGCCCGCTCGACCGGCTGTCTGCACGGACTCTAGCCAATTCTGCCTCTGTTGCTGTGACCTTCGCGCCCAGCTGAGACGCGTGGCGCCACTCTGCGAACACGGCGGCCATGTGGAAACGAGAGCGGCTGGTCGTAAGATGGCCCGCTGCGACGTCCAAGTGCCTCTCGAAGCTTGTGCGACCTGGCGTCTGCCGCCTCTGCTGCTGTGGTCCTCTTGGCGAGCTGGGACGCGAGGTACCACTTCGTGAGCACTGCCGCCAGCCATGAGCGATCGCAACTGGCCGCGAGCAAGCTCGCCACACCAATTCGTGCGTCCCTGAGCCCGCTCGACCGGCTGTCTGCACGGACTCTAGCCAATTCTGCTTCTGTTGCTGTGACCTTCGCACACAGCTGAGACGCGTGGCGCCACTCTGCGAACACGGCGGCCATGTGGAAACGAGAGCGGCTGGTCGTAAGATGGCTCGCTGCGACGTCCACTGCCTCTCGAAGCTTGTGCGACCTGGCGTCTGCCGCCTCTGCTGCTGTGGTCCTCTTGGCGAGCTGGGACGCGAGGTACCACTTCGTGAGCACTGCCGCCAGCCATGAGCGATCGCAAAACTGGTCGCGAGCAAGCTTGCGGCACCAATTCGTGCGTCCCTGAGCCCGCTCGACCGGCTGTCTGCACGGACTCTAGCCAATTCTGCTTCTGTTGCTGTGACCTTCGCACACAGCTGAGACGCGTGGCGCCACTCTGCGAACACGGCGGCAATGTGGAAACGAGAGCGGCTGGTCGTAAGATGGCTCGCGGCGACGTCCAATGCCTCTCGAAGCTTGTGCGACCTGGCGTCTGCCGCCTCTGCTGCTGTGGTCCTCTTGGCGAGCTGGGACGCGAGGTACCACTTCGTGAGCACTGCCGCCAGCCATGAGCGATCGCAACTGGCCGCGAGCAAGCTCGCCACACCAATTCGTGCGTCCCTGAGCCCGCTCGACAGGCTGTCTGCACGGACTCTAGCCAATTCTGCTTCTGTTGCTGTGACCCTCGCGCCCAGCTGAGACGCGTGGCGCCACTGCGTGAACACCGAGGCCAACCGGGAGAGCGTGTGACTGGCCGCGAGGAGGCCCGCGGCCCAGGCTCTTGCTTCTTGAAGCCCGCGCGACCTCCCGTCCGCACGCGCCCTCTCCAATGCTGCTTCTGCTGCTGCGTTCGCCGCGGCGTCCTGAGACATCTGCCACCACCGCGCGAGCACCGCCGCCAACCAAGAGCGGCAACGGCTGGTCGCGAGGAGACTCATGGCTGTGCCGCGTGCGGCGCGGGCTCTCTCCAAGGCCGCTCCAGCGACCGCGCTCTTGGTGGCGTGCCAAGACACGCGCCACGTTGCCCAGGCCACTTCCAGCAGAGACCGACGGCGGTCGATGGCCAGAACATCCACGGCGAAGCCCCGCGCCTCCCGAAGGCCCAGCGACCTTCCGCCTTCGCCGGCTCCTCTCAGCGCCGCCTCGGCGGCCGCGCTCTTCGCGGCGTGCCAAGACTCGCGCCATCGTGCCCAGACTAGTCCCAGCAGCGAGCGCCGCCGGTCGATGACCAGAACATCCACGGCGAAGCCCCGCGCCTCCCGAAGGCCCCGCGACCTTCCGTCTTCGCCGGCTCTCCTCAGCGCCGCCTCTTGCCGCCGCCCTCTCGCGGCCTGGTGCCACTGCACAAGCACGGCCGCCAGCCAGACATGAGCGCGGCTGGCCGCCCCCGCTTCTCGTCGGGGTCCGCTCGACCTCTTGTGTGCGCCGGCTCCCTCCAGCGATGCCTCTGCAGCGCGCCACTGTGCAAACGCTGCCCCGAGCAGGGCGCGGGAGCGTTCCGCGGCCAGGAGCGCCGCGGCGGCGTCCCGCGCCTCTTGGAGCCCGCGGGCCCTGGAGGCCATCCGGGCCAGCAGCGCCGCGGACAGGGCGCGGCGCCACCAGGCGAACGCGCCCACCAGCATCAGCAGGGCTCTGCCCGAGAGCGCAATAAGGCTGCACGCCTCTAGAGGCCTTCTTGATGGTGTCTGAATAGATGGGGTCGGAGGGTCGCGCCGCATCGCCAATACATTGCCGATGCATCGTCGACGTCGGCGATGCATCGGCGACGTCGACGTGAAGCACATCGGGACCCACATCGAGCCGCATCGCCGATGCATCGGCGATACGGCGCGATCCTCCGACCCCATCTGCTCGGACCTCATCTAGAAGGCCTAGAGCCTCGCATGCCTGGCGCCGCCGCCGCAGCCCCACGGCGTGGACTGCCGCAGCTCTCCGGGCCGCGCAGGCGGCCTGCCAGGCGACCACCGCGCCCAGCAGCAGCCCGCCCCGCAGCCGGGCGGTGGCCCTGGCGCATCCCCGCAGCTGCGCGTGGCGGCGCCGCTCCCCCCCGGCCGCCGCCTGGCGCCACAGCGCGAAGAGCGCCGCGAGCGCGTCCGCGTCCATGGCGCGCCCTGCCGCGGTCCACAGCGCCTCCGCGGCCCGACGACGACGACGACGACGACGACGACGACGACGACGACGACGACGACGACGACGACGACGACGACGACGACGACGACCGCGACTGCGACGGCGACGGCGACGGCGACGGCGAGGACGGCGACGACGACGACGGCGACGGCGGCGGCCTCCGCGGCCGCGAGCGTGCGCAGCCCCCGCCCGCGCGGCACCTCCCGCCGCGGCCCCACGCGGAGGTGCTCGCTGCCCTCGCCGCCGCAGCCCTCCTCCGCGAGGCCGCGCCGCCGCGGCCCCTCGCGAGCGCCCGCCTCCGCGCGCCGCTCGGCCTCGCACGCCGCGAGGCGCCGCTCGGCCTCGCGCAGCCGCGCGCCCAGGCGGGCCTCCGCGACCTCCCGCTGCAGCGCGCAGAGGCCCAGCCGCAGGAGCAGCCGCCTCTCCTCGGCGGCGGACCCACCCCGAGCTCTGGGCGCCTCTACTTCTTCGAGCCGGGCGCCTCTCGCCTGTTCTCGGGCCCCGGGACCCTCACAGATCGATCCGGCTCGACAAATAACGCAGAACGACGGGGTCCAGGGCTGCTGGCGTGATGTTTACGAGCCTGCAGTTTTGTCGCTACGTCGGCTCTCAGGGCAAGGCAGAGGCGTCCTTGCCTGGGGCCGGAGCGAACGGGGCCGCGTCGGCGACGTCGGTGATGCGCCGGCGCCGCGTCGGCGTGCAGCAGATCCAGATCCACATCGAGCTGCGTCGCCGATGCATCGGCGATACGGCGCGAACCTGCCCCCCCCTGTCGGCGCCAGCCCCGTGCGAGAGGCCAGGACACGAGCAAGGGGGGGCCCCTGAGAGGGCGGGAGGGCTATGGAAGAGGCAGCGCTCCCCCCTCATCGGCGGCGGCGGCTGTCGTCTTCACTGGCCATCGCTCGGACGTCCATTCCCTGTGTTTTTTTTGGATTCGTGCGTGGTTTTTTCGCCAATTATCAAGGATGCTCCTCGATGGTCCTCGCCGAAGGAAAAATGCACACGTCCGAGCGATGCCGAGTTCAAGACGGAGCACGGCCCCTTCCCGCCAGGAGCCCCGGTGGTGCCTCCGGAGAGCCCCCGGCCCGACCGGCGGGAGGCAGAGCACGGCCTCCCCAAACCTCCGACGAGCAGGCATGCAGTCGCTTGGAGCAGGCACGGATGGGCCTCCGGGATGCCCATCCGTGGCTGTCCAGAGGGAATCCGCACAGCCCTCCCTGACGCCATGCCTTCTTTTTCGAACTGCAGCGGGCCGCGGCCACGGGGGCCCGCAACAGCGTGGGGATCCTCCGCTCTGCCTCATCCCCAGGCCTCCGACGCAATGCTTCTGCACTCCCCAGAGCTGCTCCTTCCCTGAGGCATTGATCTCGGATCGTTTTCTGATGGCCTCAAAACCTTGCCATCGGACGTCCATTCCCCGTGCATGTTTCGATTTCGTGCGTGTTTTTGTGGCTCGATGATCCAGGATGCTCCTCGATGGCCCTCGCCGAGGAAAAAATGCACACGCCCGAGCGATGCCAGGAAACCCTAAAGCGGCCTACTGATGTCGGGCTGCTAACAGGCTTGGTTTGGTAGCTTCTAGGGCGCCCGGGGCTTGGGGAGGCCCATCCATGCTCACTCCAGGTGAGCGGCGAAGAGAAGCGGGTCTCACGCGAGATGGCATGGCGACCTGACGCGGTGGCTTGCGCGGGCCGCTGGCGCGGCACGCCACAGTGAAGACGAGGGGGCCGATGCGCGGCGCAGTCAGCCCCGTTTCATTTGCGTCGCTCCTGTTCACTTCAAGTAAGACCTCAGAATCCTCCCTGAGGCCATACCGACGAGCTTCTCGCGCCAATTTTGGGCCGCGGCCTCCACCGTCCCCCGGGAAGGAGGCCCCCCCGACTGCCAGGCGGTGGAAGCTCCTCCGTGCTCCCTCGCGGGTATCCCCGGCGCCATCCTTTTTTTCGGGCCCGTGGGCCCCAGAGCTCTTGGCCTCTTCGCTGGAGCACTTTTTCATGCTGGATAATTTTCTGATGGTCCTGGGGTCCGAATGCAGTGGCCTCTGGACACATGTCTAAAACAAACGAACATGTATAGCATCGTCGTCATCATCATCATCACCATCACCATCACCATCGCCATCACCATCATCACCACCACCACCACCACCATCATCATCATCATCATCATCGTTTCATTATCACCATCATCATCGTCATCATCAACACCACCATCATCATCAGAATCATCATCAGCATTATCATCATCACCACCATCACCATCACCATAACCATCACCACCACCATCACCATCACCATCACCATCATCAGCATCAGCATCAGCATCAGCATCATCATCATCATCATCATCATCAGCATCATCATCACCAAAGTCTTAAATGGCTGGGACTAGCCCAGTCCGAAATCGGCACCAAGACCTGTCCAGGGGTGCGTTTTGGCGACGAGAAGCTCCTCGAGGCCCTTGGGAAAAAACGGGAAACGCTCCACGACCATAACCCTCGATCCTCGAACCTACACATCCTCATCAACTCCGCTCAACATAGGTCCCTCCAGTGGTCCATCCTGGCCACCTCTTCCCGGATCGACTTTCGACAGCCCTGGGGCCCGACACGGGCCTCGGCAATTTCTTACCCCGATTGTCCTGGGACCCGAAAACGGGTCCCAGGGGCCGACACCGAGTAAAAACACAAGAATTAAAAAAACGCATCGTCCGAGATTAATGGGCGATTGGGGGTCGATATGTTCCCCCCTGAGCCAGTTTCCCCTGACCTTGCTCCCCAGGGCCCATCCCAGACGGGATCCGAGTAGACGGGGTCGGAGAGTTGGGCAGCATTGCCGATGCATCGACGATGCATCGGCGATGCATCGGCGACGCCAGTGATACATCAGCGCCGCTGGCCTGAATCGGCGCCGTCGGCGTGGAGAACATCGGGACCCACATTGAGCAGCATCGCCGATGCATCGGCGATGCGGCGCGATCCTCCGACCCCAGCGGGGACGCACTGACCCGGGTCAGTCCTCACCCGGGTCAGTCAGGACCTGCAGGGTCCTGCAAGATCTCGCAGGATCCTGCAGGATCCTGCTCCCAAGCCCGGGCCAGTGCACATCGGGACCCCCGTCTCTTGAGCCGCGACCCCATCTACTCGGACCCCACCCGGGAGCCCCAGATAACGGTGCCCCCGAGGGCCCGCCTTCGCTGGCGGCAGGAGAGCCCCGCATCGAATCGACAAGCTGGACCAACAATCCGACTTGGCTCGGCGGAAATCGGCAGCCGAGTCGGGAGGAGTCGAATCGGCAGAAATCGTCAGGCTCGTAGGATCGGAGCCCACATCGGAACCCCAAATCGAATCCAGAAGAAAAAACGCCATGAACACAAACTTTTGGCGCTCCGCGCGGATTTCTGGCATCCGCGATGGACCCCCCTCCCTGGCGCGCGGAGCGCGCCAGGGGCGGCGCCGGAGGCGCCGCCAGGGGGGCCCAACGCGGGTCCAAGAAATCCGCGCGGAGCGCCGAGCGTCTATGTTGATGCCGTTCTTTCTTCTTCGAGACTCGAATCCCAGACGTGCGACGTCCTGATTTTTTCAGGACGGCCTCCCTGGGAATCCCGACCCTTTCCCCGCGACCGGTTTGTCGTCCTGCGCCGTGTTTTGGCGGCCCCGGGGCCCAGCGAGTGCCGCCCGGAGCCGAAGCTGGCCCAAACCCACCCGCCCAGATTTTTTTGTGTTTTGTTTTGCGACGCGATCGTGTCTGGGAGTCGGAATCGAAGCCGAAGCGAACCGAAGCGGATGGCTCGAAGCGAGACCCTGCCGGGCCTGCGCTGCGGCCCGCCCCGCGAGCCCGCCGGCCCAGGCGTCGGCGAGGCGGCCGGCGCACGAGCGCACGCCGCGCCGCAGGGCGGCGGGCTCCTCCCGGGCACCCGCCGGGGGCTCCTCCTCCTCCTCCTCCTCCTCCTCCTCCCCCTCCTCCCCTCCTCCTCCTCCTCCTCCTCCTCCCTCCTCCTCCTCCTCCCCCTCCTCCTCCTCCTCCTCCTCCCCCTCCTCCTCTCCTCCTCTCCTCCTCCCCGCCTCCTCTCCTCCCTCCTCCTCCTCCTCCTCCCATCCTCCCCTGCTCCCCCTCCTCTGCCTCCTCCTCCTGCTCTCCTCCTCAAGACTCCTCCTCATTTTCTCCCCCCTCCCCCTCCCCCGTGCGGTCGCTCTCCGTCTTATTCCTCTTTTTTTCCTCCTCCTTTTTTTTTCCCTCCTCCCCTCCTCCTCCTCCTCCTCGCTCGACGTCGGCGCCGAGCGCAGGGCGTCCGATCGACGCCGCCGTCTGGCTTCCGTCTGGCACGGCCCTTTGCAGATTTCCTGCCAGACCCCCCCGACCCAACCCGAAGCTCGAAGGTGACACCGGATCTCGGTTTGGGGGGGGGTGGGGGGGGGGGTACGGGCTACATGCGTTTTTTCAATGTTCCCCGCCCCCCCCCCGCTCTGGAAATGGAGGGCAAATTGAGGCCTTCGGGTTGGGTTGGGGTGGTTGTTTGGTGGGTGGTGACTACACTACAGGAGGATGCTTCAGAAATAGTGCGAACATCGTCGGCGGACGATCTCTGGACTACTTCGCGCTACTGCTGAACCTTTCTTGGGCCATTGTGCTAATTTTCACCCAACATCCGCCCGTAGGAGGACATGTCCGACCTTAAGTCTGGGCCCAGATCTCCGACGATGAGCTCTCCATCCTCCTCCTCCTCCTCCTCCTCCTCCTCCTCCTCCTCCTCCTCCTCCCTCTCCTCCTCCTCCTTCCTCTCCTTCCTTCTTCTCCGTCCTCCTCCTCCTCCTTCTTCCTCCCTCCTCCTCCTCGTCCTCCTCCTCCTCCTTTTCGACCTCCTCTCCTCCTCATCCTCCTACCCCTACCTCCTTCTCCTCCCCTCACATCTTCCTCCACCCCCTCCTCTCCTCCTCCTCCGTCTCCTCCTTTCCTCCTCCTCCTCCCCCCCTCCTCTTCGTCCTCGTCCTCGTCCTCCCCTCCCCCCCTCCTCCCCCCTCTCCTTCTCCCCTCCTCCCCTCCCTCCCTCCCTCCTCCTCCCTCCATCTCCTCCCTTCCTTCCTCTCTCCTTCCTCTCTTCCTCCTCCTCCTCCTCCTCCTCCTCCTCCTCCTCCTCACGATTCTGTCCTTGCCGCCGGCGGGTGCCTTCTTCGCCCTGGGCCTCCCTGGTGGGCCCGTGGCCGGGCCCCGGGGTCCGCATGGCACGGGTCCGTGGCCGGGCCGCGGACACCTGGGGAGGGGGTCGCCGCCTCTGGGTGCGCGCGCGGTGCCAGGAGCATGCCGCGAGGATCTCCAGAGGTGGACGACGTCGTCGGAGGTCGTCCGGGGTCGCCGCTGCCACCGCCAGCGCGTCGTCCATGCTGTCGTCGCTGGAAGCGTCGTCGTCGTCGTCGTCGTCGTCGTCGTCGTCGTCGTCGTGTCTTGTCGGAGGCGGGGGGAGTGGGTGAGGATGAGGATGATGATGCTGATTGTTGATGTTGATGTTGATGTTGATGTTGATGTTGATGTTGATGTTGATGATGATGATGATGATGATGATGATGATGATGATGATGATGATGCTGCTGCTGCTGCTGCTGCTGCTGATGATGATGATGATGATGTGGTTGTGGTTGATGATGATGACGATGAGGATGATGAGGATGACGATGACGATGCTGCTGATGATGATGACGATGACGATGATGATGCTGATAATGATGATGATGCTGCTGATGACGATGATGATGATGACGTTGTGGACGAGGAGGAGGATCACGACGAGGAAGAAGAGGAGGAGGAGGAAGAGGAGGAGGAAGAGGAGGAGGAGGAGGAGGATGAAGAGAGGGAAGAGGAGGAGGAAGAGTAGCCGGCGTCGTCGTCGGAATCGGAGTCGACTGAGGTGGGTAAGGGAATGTGGAAACGGAGGACGGGGCGGAAGAGAGTGTTGGAAACAGGGGGGGAGGAGTGGTGTCGGACAAAGGGAAGGAGGAGAAGGAGGAGGCGGAGGATGATAGGACATTTCGGAGAGAGGAGGAGGGATGGAAGCGGGGATGAGGAGGAGACAGAAAACGGGTGGGGAAGAGGAGGAGGAGGAGACGGAGGCGGAGAAGGATGAGTAGGATGAGAAGGAGGAGGAGGAGGAGGAGGAGGAGGAGGAGGGAGGCACGCGTGGGGGAGGAGGGGAGGAAAGGGGAGGAGGAGGGGGAAGGGCCGATTATGTGATGAGGGTGAGGAGGAGGAGAAGGCGAAGGAGGAGGAGGAGGGGGAGGAGGATGAGGATGAGGATGATGATGAGGAGGAGGAGGAGGAGGAGGAGGAGGAGGAGGAGGAGGAGGAGGAGGAGGAGGGGGAGACTACGAGCGTAGAGACGAGTCCCTCCGTGACGCGAAGGACTTCCGCACTCCGCGAAGGGGAGGGTCAGCGAATGCGAACACCCCTTGAACAATAATAACACGAAACGAGCACCACAGGATCAAGGTGGAGACGAAGAGCGAGTCTGCGAGGCAACGGCCGGCTCAGTGGAGCAGGCGAAGCACCAGGCACCACCAGCGAAGAACACACGGCCGCGGCGCGGGCACCGCCAATCAGCGCCAAGTGCTGAAGCCGAGCGTACTCTTATGTCGGGCGTGCCCCCCTACAGTGGGATTTTCGACGAACAATAAAAAAATACTACCCCAAAAAGGTCAATCAATACCCCCACAATACCCCCCAGCCTTTGGACTATTTTGACGGACGGACAGACGGCAGCGGCAGCGGCGGCGGCGGCGGGTGCAGATCTATTTTTTCTTTTGAAAGCGGGCCCAGTTTCCGGTGGCACCACCAGTGATTGCACGGTGGGGGCGCGCGCGTGCATCGTGGTTGGTGCCCTGGCGCCCCTGCCCGCGGCGGGGGCAGGTCGTAGGGTAGCACAACATGCCAAGTGCGCAGGACCGCCATCGTTGCCGCCGTTGTTTTGTTTTTGTGTAACAAAAACAACAAAAAAGTCGGGGTGCAGAAATACACAGTCCAGGCGGTGGCAACGCTGGCCATTCTTGCAGACGCGGCCACAGGCATCAGCGGTAGGCGGCGCGGGGCTGACGGTAGAAGACGAACGCGCGCGGGAAGGCACCTTGACGCTTGCGCCTTTGACCGAGGTGTCCAACTCATCAATCTGAGCCTGAAGCCCTCTAATCTGCGCCAGCGGAGTGGTAAGTTGCGTCATCAGCAGGTCGAGAGTCTCAAGAGTAGGGGCATTCAATGATCTGAGCATGGGGGGCACAAGCTTGCTCACCGCTTCAGCGACCAACTGCGCCAAGGACTGATACAGTTTCTGGCACTTGCCGTCAATGCGGCCAGACTCATCAGACACATCGCTAACACTGCGCTCCAACCGATCGCCAATCTGCTCCCGAGTGCGCTGGCGAGCGTCAGAGGTCTGAGAACCCCTGATTACCTCAGCTGTCCGACGTAGCTTGGGCATCGACATCTCCATCAAACACATGAGTCTGCTCCCGATTATGATGACATGGGGAACTACGGATTGCAACGAAGGATTGCAAAACACTCGAAGGATTGCAACAAAAACAAGGATTGCAAAAAACGAAGGATTGCAATCCTTCGTTTTTTTGCAATCCAGGGTTTTTTGCAAGACCAATCTGAAGAATGCGAGGAGCCCAGCAACGCCTTCCCAACCTCCTCGTCGCTGGCATCGCTGGCACCCATTGTCGGGGCTCGGGCTCTCCTCGGACGCATCCGCACAGTCCGCCGGGACCGCTCCCTGACGAAGTATATCGGTCAAATTTGCCCTGGCGAGTCGCGATCGTGTTGCTCATGCCACCCACAAGACCATGGTAAGCAGCGAGCTGCACAGATGACATCATGGATACGCTGAGCATCATGGAGCAGTTCGGAACTCGGTGCTCGCCGTGGCAGCTGTGCGGCACACGGCGTGAAGGCGGGCGCCTCTGTGCCGAAATTGAAACCGGCCTTCTCACGACCGAACTTCGCTGCATGCATATCGAGGCGCACACAGGCAAGACACATATTCAGCTCGATCAGGACACGCCTTCTGAAGCCGTTCCCCAACATCTCGAAGGAATTGGTTAGACCAGGGCTCGGTAAACGACGGTAACATGACGCTCCACTTGCACAACAATTGCCACCTGACGAATCCGTCTTTTACACACCGTGGTGAAGACCACATTTTGCACTGCACCTGTCATCTGAAACCTATAATTTCGTTGGTCGGAATATTTGGAAATACGCCGAAGCAGTCGCTCATTCAGACAAGACAGAACAACATAAACACTGTCCATCGCAAGGGGCATGCTGTACGATCATGCAGAGACAGAAAACAACACACCGCTAGCCGTTTTGCGCCACAATGGCTCGAGCTAACATGGCTACGGAGGAGGAGGGAGAGGAGGAGGGAACTAATAGTAATAAGAAGGTTTGTGTGCGTGGGGGGAAACGTTATGCTCCATACATTGTATGTTCTGGGGGGTGTTCGGACATAAGATGCTCGAGCTTATCCTCCCCTGCGTTCCTTACAGCAGAGCACGTATAGCAGCAGACACAGCAAAGCAATCATGTCTAGCACGCGCTTTCCTGATCTGACGCTGGTTCGGCTGATCCGAATCGGAAGGCCTCAGGGCGCTTGGGCATGATCTGCCATCCGAATCGCGAGAGGCTCGACGACTTCGAGTGCGATCGAGTAGTTGATATCGGTAGCGGAGCTACGGCTCCACGGACACGACAACACCCATGGGACCAGCAGTGGGCTCAGCGGCGAAAGGTACAACAAGACAAGGAGATGACACACCACAGTATGCTGGCCTCCTCCTCCTCCTCATCATCCTCTCGGGGGTGCGCAAACATGGATTAGCGATGCATGGATTTGGCGCGCGGTCGGCAAATCCATGGATCGGGGGAGGTGCCCTCCCACAAGTGCCGCCGGTGCCGCCTCGTTCGGCGGCGGGAATCTGCGATTTCCCATGGAAACGGGACACGTCGCTAACCCACGCCCGCTTAATCCATGTTTGCGATCGCCTGATCCTCGCTCCTCCTCGCTCCTCCTCCTTCTCGCTCCTCCTCCTCCTCCTAATTACTCCTCCTCCTCCTCCTCCTCCTCCTCCTCCTCTTCCTCCTCCTCCCTCCTCCTCCTCCTCCTCCTCCTCCTCCTCCTCCTCCTCCACACTACTCCTCCACACTGCGCCTCCCCCTCCCCCTCCGCTCCCGCTGTCGTCGTCGTCGTCGTCGTCGTGGCGGTCGTCGTGGCTGGTGGCCGTCGTGGCCGCGGTCGCCGTCGCCCCAGGGCCGCCCGAGGCTGCGGTGAGGCCGCGGAGGCCGCCATCGGCTGCCGGGGGGTGTCCTCCTTGGCCGCCAGGTCCTGCAGTTCCCGCTGCAGGCGCGCGACGAGCTGGTCCTCGGCGGGGCGAGGTCGACTGTGCCGCCGCCGCCGCCGCCGCCGCCGCCGCCGCCGCCGCCGCCGTCGTCGTCGTCGTCGTCGTCGTCGTCGTCGTCGTCGTCGTCGTCGTCGTCGTCGTCGTCGTCGTCGACGTCGTCGTCGTCGTCGTCGTCGCCCCTCTCCTCCTCCGCCTCCCCTCCTGCGTCCTTCTCGTCGTGCTCTCCCTTACTCGGGCCCTGCTCCTCCCCCCCCTTCCCGCAAAAATGCCCCCCCCCCGGGCCACCAGGCCCCAAGAGCGGCCATGTGCATCCCTTCTCCTCCCCTGTGGCCAGGGCGGCCAGTGCGGTGCCCCCCGTGGGGCGGATCCCTTCTCCTCCCCCCCGCCTCTCGCCTCCTCGTCGCTGCTCTCGTCCCTCTCCTCCTCCTCCTCCTCCTCCTCCTCCTCCTCCTCCTCCTCCTGCTCCCCCTTCCCCTCCCCGACCCATCGCCTCCCGATCCTGCTTCCCCTCTGTCGCCCTCGAAGCGTCCCCGCCGCCGTCGTCGGTCGTCGTTATCGTCCTCCCAGCCCCCCGTTTCCTCCACTGTACTCGTCATCGACGTAGTCCTCATTCCCCGCAGTCGCAGATCGATCGATCGATCGTCTGCATCATCAAGTCACCGAACCAAGCGCCAACCGTGGGCGAAATGGGTCGTCCCTGGGAATGCGTAGTCGAATGCGCCGATCTGGTAGAGTGCGTAAGGCATTTGGACACATAGCCGAATCGTCCGAACTGTGGACGGCTCAGCCCCTCACCCTCGTCCTCCCCTCGAGGACTCGTTGAATGCAAGAGTAACCCGAGAATCATGGGGCCGACTCTCCAGCACCACCTTGAGCAAACATGGGACCGACCTTGAACGAACCAGCCTGGCAGACTGCAGTGGGCCAAATACTGGATGGCGTTCCTGGAAACCGATGCTTCTCTCCAGAGTGAGAATCAAAGATGCGGGTGCTTCTCGAGGCTCTGCGCACCTGTAACCGCGCATCCTCATCGAATTCGGCTCCCCCTATCGCCGCTGGACATCCACTGTGCCAGCGTGGCAGGGCCCACGTGGCAGCGGCGGCGGTGCCCCCCCCCTGGCGGCAAAGCAGCACGAACGCCGTGCGCCGCGTGGCCGCTGGGACGGCGTGGGCGGCGGCGCGCTGGCCCCCGTCGTCCGTGGGGTGCGCCCCGCTTGAGCGCAGCACGGCCGCGTGGCTTCGGGGCGGCAGCTCCTGGGCCCCAAGTGGCGGCGAGTCGAGGTGCGGGTGCCTGGCTGCGGGCGCCTCGGGACTGGCCGAACGGGTCCAAAAGGTCCTCGGTGCTTCCCTTCTTTTCCTTTTTATTTTTCTCCTCCTCCTCCTCCTCCTCCTCCTCCTTCCTCCTCCTCCTCCTCTCTCCTCCTCCTCCCTCCTCCCTCTCCTCCTCCTCCTCCTCCTCCTCCTCCTCCTCCTCCTCCTCTCTCCTCCTCCTCCTCCTCCTCCTCCTCCTCCTCCTCCTCCTCCTCCTCCTCCTCCCTCTCCTCCCCAAAATGATCTTCCTCCTCAATGCGCCTCGGCCCCCTCCCTCTTCTGCTCCCCCGCGACCGTCTCCGCTCTCACCCTCGAGCCCTCCTCAAAATCCCCTCCCTCCTCTCCAGGCAAAGCCCTGGCGTCGTGACTCTTGCAGGACCGTGGGCCCCCCCCGGAGGTCTGCTGGACCCTGGAGGAGGAGTGGAGTGGAGTGGAGTGGACTCCGCTGCGCAGCAGGTTCGGGTCTTAGGAAGGCCTGGACAAACGAGCATTCGAACGCCGAGCTTGCTCAGCTCGGCTCAGAACTTTGGGATGTAACCCCCTAGCAATTCTGTCAAGGTACTCTTGCCCCGTGGCGGACTTCCTCTTACTACAAGGGCCTTTAAGAGATCGCAGAACCTTATCCGCGGTGCCCCCACACTCGGTGCAAAACCAAACCTGAAGGGTCGGGTGAACATTCAGGGTATGCGTAGTGTGGGCCCAACCCCCCGCGATATGGATTCGCGCCCCCTTTAACGGCGAAAACAGGACCCCATCAACATTGTACAACCTAGGACATTCAGATTCGACGAATTCCTGGGTGGTGGCGAGGGTTGCAGAACCAAAACAAGAGAGGCACCGTCGGCCGCAGTCGGCCAGACGGTGCCTGGAAACGAGGGCAGCAACAGTGGCAGCAGCGGGAGGCGGAGGAGGGGGAGGGGCGGGGGGAGGCGGGACCTCAGAGGGGCTCCCAGGGCCTCGGGCGGCGTCCCTTTCCCTTCTCTCAGTCTCCTGGCTGGCCGCAATGCTGTCCAGCGTGGCTCGGAGGAGCCTCATGCGGACGAGGTACGCCCTCCGCTCGGCCAGCAGGATGGGTTGGCGGACCTCGGCGGGCAGCCTGGCTCTGGCCGCTGCGCAGCCCGCGAACTCGTCGGCGAGCAGGTTGCCTATGACGAGGTACCTGTTCACCTTCTGGGCTGCGACGTCCTGGGCCGTGCTGTGAGACGGCGTCCAGAGCACCGTCACCTCGGCGTGGCGGCGTGAGCTCATCAGGTCCCCGATGAGCTTCCATAGGTCGGCGTCCTCACCTGCTGGGTTCTTGTAGGCTTGGGAGTACCAGCCCGCCGCCACATATTCACAGTCCGTCACGTAGGTGAGAAACCTGGTGGTGCACCAGAGGGCGAGATACAGGGAGTAGAGCTCTCCCCTCGCCACCACTTGGCGTGGGCCACCCAGCTGGCCGAAGACTGCACCATGTAGGTTGATCTCAGGCAGTAGGCTGGCTACGCATACTATGGCAACTCCAATCCTCATGAAATCGCTGATGCTCGCATCTGGTCCTCCACTGGCGTCCCCGAAGATCTCGACTGGAGACTCAGCGCTCCCCGCCCCAAAGATCCCTTCGGACAACTCGTTGATGCCCGTGAACTCAAGGACCGTGTCCTTCGGTGGGGGCGGGGTCTGGGTCCACTGGGTCGGTGGCAGTCCACGTAGCCAGAAGCACTCGGTGGCGTCCGTCTGAGCCATCGCTGCTGGAACCAGAGACTCTGAGCGTTCATATGGCGCGGCCTGTACGTTCTTGCTACACTGCCAGAACCTGTGCTTGGCCGTCTCTGGTGCCTCTCGGCAGCGGTCACACAAGTTGCTGCCCTTATAGCCCTTCAATTCATCATATCGCCTCTGTCGCGTCCAGTATCCACCTGTGGCAATATTGATCAGCAGCTCAGTGAGACGCACACCGTGTGGGAGTTGCCCGACTTGTTTGATCAACAACCGAAATGACCGATTGTCAACTCCCTGCTCGACTCCACCTCCGCAGTAGTGCTTGGCAGCCGCGGTCCATACCACCTGGGCCGCCGACTGACGTACATCCTTCAACAGCTCACGGTGCGTGTCGAGAAACTTATTGCCCGTGTATATGGCGTCGGGAAATTGCCATTGCTCCGACCCCGTGGGCGTAGTGTACGACCACGTGTCCACATCCTCAGGGTTCCACTTGATGCGGAGGAGGGTGAGGATTACTGCGGACACTGGGCCACGCACTGCACGCACCTGATGTTGGGGATCCAGCTGGGATAGGTGGTCTCGGACATGATGCCATACTTGTCGTACTCGCTGGCGCAAACCTGGTTGCTGCTGCCAGACGCTTAGCCACATGTCCACGGTCTTGGCTGGCATCGCCACGGCAGGGTCCCCTCCTGGCGCTCTCAGGTCCAGGAGTGTAGTGAGGCATCGGCCTCTTGTGGCAGCAGCACAGGTCTGACCGAGTCGGCGGCGATGGGTTGTCAGCTGGTGGCCGAACATCCCGTGCACCTCGAAGCCGTAGGAGCCCGCAGGTTGGCAGCCATTGCGCTCCAACCGCGTCGTAATCCCATACCGTCGAGTAGCTCGGCTGAATCTCCTCACCTTCTCGTTCATCGCTCCGTGCTTGATCTGTCTCTGCGTCCTGGTGGCACGTCCCAGCTTGCCGCAGCTGAAGTCCACCCCCAAGTACGGCGCCTGCGCCATGGCCCTGACTGGGAAACCCTTGAGCCTGGCGGCCCTGGCCACAGCGCGGGCGTCGTCGGGATTCGTGCACATGATCACAGACTTCTTGGCCAACTTGAGGCCTGCCTTGGCTAGCTCCTGGCCCGCCTTCACAACTCCGCGTATAAGGTTAGCCCTGACAGCCTGGCGTGAGCCCGTGATCTTCTGGCATATATCATCTATCCAAACTCGATGGTTCATCCTGGGCGTCGCCGTAACCACCACCTGCATCACGAAATGGGTGAGTATCTTGGCGAATCTGGTTCCCCCTCGCAGCCCCTGGATGACTGACTGGCAGGGCTCGAAGGGTGTGCACACAGCTCCTTCCTGTGACAACGTCCGCATCGTTATGCACTGGAGGAGCTCCAAATATAAGATGACTGGTGGAAAGTGAAGCCTCAAAGCCGCCCTCACCAGGGGCAGCCAAGGTATTGAGTCGTAAAATTCTTGAATGTCAAGCAAACCTTGCCCGAACTCCATTCGCATCCAGTGCGCAACTTCCTCGTCAATGGCATGAAGATATGCTTCACGCAAACAACTATTCCCAGCAACTGCGGCATCCCATGCCTGTTCTTGATCTTTGCTCCATTGCTTCACTATAGGTTCCCTGATGTGGGACCAGAGGCGGCCCATCATAGATATCATACCTATGCCTCTGTCTCCCTGGGATTTCTTGGGAGTCAAGAAGGTCACAATGAGCTGAGTCTGGGCTGGCCAAGCGAGCAGGGCTTCTGCATTCTTCAAAATATCTGTGAATTCCTCGATGGCCTCACGGGGGAGGCGTTGGAAGTCGACTGGGCTCAGGACGTCCACCCCCAGCCCTGCCTTAGCCTTCATGGCCTTGGCGCTGGCGTAGACCAGGTCTGGGGTAAGCTCAGGAAACTCCTCGCCCTGGGCCGCCTCTCGAATGAGACGAAACACTTCCGTAATCTCGCTGACATCGGGGGGCCGTGGGGCCCGCATCCGCTTGAAGGTCACCGCCTTGTGCTCCATGATGTCGGCTGGGTGAACGATGGTGCGCTCCCCCACCTCCAGCTCGCTCGGCGGTAGTGGGTTCACCTTCAGTGACTTGTGGAGGATGCCCACAGCCTCTGGTCGCGTCACAAAGGTCTTAAAGCTGGAGATCGACTCGTGTACTGCAGCACGCTGAGCCCTGCTGGCCACCCGCTTTGCTGCCAAGACATAGTTCTCCAGCACTGGCGTCGACAGCCGACTCGGGTCGCCGAGGACAGCCAACCACTGGTCCCACGGGGCCTCACGGCCCGCGTTCAGAAGGCTATGCACCCCTTCAGGCCTGGACTGCCGTAGGTGGGTGCTGGCCTTGCCGTGCTCCTGCTGCTGGCGCTGGCCGTTGTCCCTGCTCTGGTGCCTGAGGACTCCAGCGAGCACCGTGTGGGCGCGAGTCCACCACTGGCTACGTTGATCATGAAGGGCGAGCTCCCGCACGTGAGCCGTGACCCTCATGGGCTTCTCATGGATCCTGGGCCCCACGGCGCGCGTGGGCCCAGCAGGGGGCCTGACATGATGGTGAGTATGGAAAGCCTGCTCGACCGCCGTGACCCAAGTCGCGTACTGCCCCGTGAGGAGCTTCCCGCGAGCGGGTTCGAGCGAAAAGGCTACGGAGGAGGACAGGAAAGGGGGGAGACTCGCCACGGCATCCGCTCCCGACCGAAAGCCCACCTGCAGTCGAGCCTCGGCCCACGTGGACGCTGGAATTTCAAACGCAGGGTCGGGCACATCTTCGACCACGGGGCGCGAGGGAGCTACCTGCTGGGGGGGGTCGGGGCGATGCAACTGAGCACTACTATTACCATCTTTGCTGCTAACAACGGGGTTACTTGAAACCGCCGAGGGGGGAAGGGGTTGGGCCTCGCATACCGACGAATTGACACTGACACTCACATTGACTGTATCGGGCTTTTTGTCCCCGACGGCCGATGCGCCGACCGCGCCCGATCCATCGGACAACAGCTCGCCACCTAGGTGTGAGTCAGGACAAAAATTAAATTCGTGGGCCCAGGGGTCCTCCTCGTCCTCTGGGAAAGCAAAAAAATCGTGGTCCAGATCAGGATCCTGATCGGCCTCCTCGATCACCTGGGGACGGGCAGTCCCTGTTTGTGCGGGAGGCTCCAAAACGTCCCCGAAGGCCTCCTGGAACCCCTCGACCCTCTTGGCGTGAGCTTCCTGGCGTCTAACAGCCGCAGCGGACCTGGCCTGGCTGGACTTAGATCCAGGAGTGGGCTCACACCGGGGCCTCGGGAGTTGGGGCAACTTCGGGGGCAGAGAAATCTCACGCGTCCTAAGGGTCTGGCCTGAAGCACGTAGGCTCAAGGCTAGCCCGAGATGAGGCTTCCACGGGACACTTCTGACTACTTCCAGACTATGGATGAATGAGGACGCGGCAGCGCTCATATAGACAAAGTCGATCATTGTGTCAGGTCCTTTTTTCTGGGCACAGGTGCCCTCAACTCCAGCTGGTACTCGCACGTGGCCTCCCGTCACTCTGTGGAAGGCTGTGCGCATGAGCTCGTCTGGCGTCATGTTGAAGTCGCCGATGATCAGCCACGGGACTCGAAGTGAACGTAGTAGCCCTCCGAGTCGGTTGAATCTCTCGATGTTCCTGCCCGTCATCTTGATGGACGGCAGCGCGTACAGGGCGACCACCACGATCGCGTAGCTGTGCTGCTGCAGTATCACTGGGCAGAATCCGTCGTAGGCCGACTGCTTCGGCGCCTTGAGGTACTTGGCGGCCGCCCTCGCCTCGGGCAGCTGCTGGATCTGTAAGTGTTTGCGGGACAAAATCATCTCGCCTCCCTCGTTCGAGTGTGCCTCTCTAGCCTTGGACACTACCTTCGAGGTGCGGCGAGCCGAATTCATGATCATGCGGAGGTTGAGAGCTCGGCTTGCCTTTGTCCACTTCTTGACGTCCGACTCGCGATGAATATGAGTCTCAGTCATGACCCAGTGGTCGTAGGCTCCCACGTGCTCCTGTACGTACTTCCATACCTTGTCCGTTAGGCATGTGACGTTCGAATAGAATAGCCTAGTGCATTCCCCTTCGTCACAGCCCACCCCCTCGGTCTTGTGGGTCCGAGGGGTCCCCGTTCGACACCGTCAAGCTGAGGGAGCTGCAGGCGCCCCAGCTGCATCACCACTGGCGGTGCCCTTGCCCTTCGCCTTCGTCACCGTCTGCTGCGCTAGGAACTTGGCCGCAGACAGCCTCTCCGCCTCCGCCTTGACGGCGTCTGAAGGTTCGGCTGCCGCCGCCGCCCCGCCGCCGCCGCCTGTGGAGTTCCCTGCCGCCGATGCCGCCGCGGCGGGAGGTGCCCCCTGGCCCCCGCCGCCGTCCGCCGTGGCCGCCTCCTCAGGGGCGCCGTCAGCAGGTGCTCGTCTCTTCTTCTTCGCCCGCTCCTCGATGGTGCGCCTATGCTGCTGCATGGCCTCCAACCACTTCTGGATCTCGGCCTCCTTGCCCGTGAGAGTCTCCTTGGCGCCCTGCAGTTGGCCTCGGAGCTCCTCTAGGGCCTTCTTCTCCGCGTCCGTGGCGTCCAGCGCCGCCAGGTTCGTGAAGAAGCTGTCGTCCCACTCGAGGGAGATGATCTTCTTCTCGCCATCGGAGCTGGTCTTGGCCTCGGTGACCCCCTCGGCCTTGGCCAATGCCGTGGCTGCAGCTCGCTTGGCCTCGGTGGTCTCGGCCAGGTGGATGGCCGCCGTCCTCTCCTTCGCCTCCGCTGCTGCCAGATTGCTGCGGAGGCGAATGACGTTGCTGACCGCCTGGCTGTGGAGGTGCTCCGCATTCCTCCACGCCCCGTCGGCCCTGCGTAGGGCCTCTGCGGGCGTGGTCTTGGCGGCCTCCCGCCCGCTCTCCTCCTTGGCGAGCTTGTCCAGCTGCGCCTGGAGGTCCGCCTTGAGCGTGGGGTCGGTGGCTGCTGCAAGGGCCTGCTCCAGGAGGCTCTTCACGGACTTGCCCCCCTTGCCGCCCTTGCCGCCTCCCAGCCCGCTCCCCACGGGGCCCTTCAAGATGCCTGGGCGCCGTGGCTGCGGGCGCTCGCTCTCGCTGCCGCTGGTGGCGTCGTAGAAGCCGTCGGCATCGCTGTCGCCATACTCATCCACGAACTGCACCCGCCTCGGTCTCCTCTTCTTCTCGAACGGCTTGACCTCGTTGCCACATCCGTTGCAGATGTTGTGGCGGCGGGCCAGAACCCCATTCCATTCACATGTCTGGCACTGCGCGCATCTGGTCCACAGCTGCTGGTGCTGGTGGCCGCCCGCCATTGCTTCTGTCCCTGTGTTGGTCGGTGCCTCTTCCTGGCTGGCACGCAGAAAAGGCACAGTCCCTCAAGCGCTACTGGGAAGCCCAGGGACGAACTCAAGAGAGCAAGTGGGCCTCCTGGGGCCCCTCACCCGCTCGAGCCCAAGTTGCTTGAGGGAGGGGGAGGAGGAGGAGGAGGAGGAGGAGGAGGAGGAGGAGGAGGAGGAGGAGGAGGAGGAGGAGGAGGAGGAGGGACCGGCTTGCCGTCTTGAGCCTCTCTCTGACGGCTGGGAAGCCCAGGAAGAGCCCCAGGTGCCGAAAGCATCGAGCACCTCTCGCCGTGCCTTTTTCACGAGGTGGTGGGGGGGGTCGGGGTCCCTGGCTTCGAGGCTCAAACATCGGCCCCAAGACCTGGCCAGCGGCGCGTTCCGGCCAGGGTTTCGAAGCGGATCCAGCCACGAGAAGCCTCCAGACACGGACAGACCGTATCTGGCCTGCGCCAGGGACCTCGATCCTTGGCGATGATGGCATGAGGGGTCCCCTGAGATCCGACGTAGCGAAACATTGCAATATCGTAAAACAAATCACGCCCCGAGCCCTAGACCCTGTCTTCCTGCGTCATTTTTCGAGCATGGTCTGAGGCCCCCCCTTCGATCCTTGGCGATGACTGCCCGCTGGAGCTCGCCCACCGCCCTGAGGCTGTCGGACCCCGGTGGCGCCAGGCCGGCCGCCCTGTGCCCGCGCGCGCGCGACCCGCCCCCCGAGGAGGCCCTGCTCCTGCTTCCCGCCCAGTGCGCATCTCCAGTCGTCGGTCGTCCGACCCGGACAAAGGAGACGGGGAGAAAGAAGAGAAGGAGGAGGAGAGAGGAGGAGGAGGAGGAGGAGGTGGAGGAGGAAGAGACTCTGCCTGATCGCGTAGCGGGAAGAGGATGAGGAGAAGGAGGATGAGGATGAGGAAGAGGATGAGGAGGAGGGGCAGGAGAAGGATGGAATATGATCGGATCTATCTGGAGCGACCAGGACAACTGTCTCGTCTGGAACCACAACGCCTTCGGAGGAGGGAGGAGGGATGAGGAGGAGTAGGAAGACGATGATAAGGAGATGGAGGACATGGAGGAGGAGCGGTCATCACCGAAGATCGAAGATACGGAATATGATGAGGACAAATATAAGGATAATAATGAGGACGAGGATGAGGCGGCTGAGGAGGAGGAGGATATGGATGAGGAGGAGGATGGGGACGAGGAGGAGGAGGAGGAGGAGGAGGAGGAGGGAGGACGAGGAGGAAGATATTATGTTTGATTGTGTAGTGAGAAGAAGATGAGGAAGAATAGGAGGAGGGGGAGGAGGAAGATCGGATCGGATCGGATCGATCCGGATCGACCAGGCCAACCAGTGTCGTCTAGAACCACAGCGTCTTCGGAGGAGGGAGGAGGAAGGAGGCACATGATTGTAACGATAAGGAGAGGAGGAGGTGGCGAAGGAACGGTCAACATCGAAGATCAAATATACAGAGGAGACGAAGATAAGGATGAGGATGAGGATGATGAGGATGAGGCGGCGGAGGAGGAGGAAAGGAGGAGGAGGAGCAGGAGGAGGAGGAGAAGAGGAGGAGGAGGAGGACAAGGAGGAGGAAGGAGGAGGGGGAGGAGGAAGAGGAGAAAGGAGACCGATACCTCCGACTTCTGGGAGAAATCCGAACTGTACTGCTAGCCGCTTTCGGCGTCCAGAGGCCACCTCTGGGCTCTTCGGCCATCGAAGACCATCCACGGGTGGTCGTCCGCCCGCCCCCGTGGGGGCATCGAGGGCTCCGGAGCCCACGTCTTGAAAACGCACACGTCGTCGGATGTCTGGAGGCCCTCCTCCTCCTTCACCTCCCCCTCCTCCGAGGAGGAGGAAGAGGAACGGAGGAGGAGGAGGAGGAGGAGGAGGAGGAGGAGGAGGAGGAGGAGGAGGAGGAGGAGGAGGAGGAGGAGAGGAGGAGGAGGAGGAGGAGGAGGAGGAGGGAGGAGGAGAGGAGGAGGAGGAGGAGGAGGAGGGAGGAGGGAGGAGGGAGGAGGAGGAAGGAGAAGGGGCATGGGGAGGAGGAGGAGGAGGAGGAGGAGAAGGAGGAGGAAGAGGAGGAGGAGGAGGAGGAGGAGGAGGAGGAGGAGGAGCAGGAGGAGGAGGAGGAGGAGGAGGAGGAGGAGGAGGAGGAGGAGGAGGTGGAGGAGGATTTTGACATCCACGGCCAGAGACCCTAGAAATAGGGCGAAATGTGGGCGGCCTGAGCGAAAACCGCTCAAGCCAGCCTCGATGACCCTCAAGTCGGTTAGTCGGAAGAGCCAGACTCTTCACCCACCACCCGAGCGGGGGATGACCTTGCCTGGCTCTTGGCTACCGAACGGGCCCTACCTCGCAGAGACCCTCTCTCGCGTGAGGGGGCGGCGGCCGCAGCTCCCGCTCTGACAGCAGAGGGGGCACGCGGCCTCTGCAAGTAGAGACAGAGAGGCTTCTTCCTCCGCGTCGAAATCAGAGCCGAACGCGCATGGCGGTGGCGACGCGGAAGCGCCCGAGGTTCCCATCCCCCCAAGCCGCTCACCCCCAACTCCCCCACCCACACGAAGGCGAGGCAGCAAAGATGTTGCAGGAAAATCCTCGGCAGGGCCAGCTCTCGCGAGGGCTCCTGACGTCGGCGTCCTGCCTATCGGCAAGATCGTCTCCATGTCAGCGCGGACTCCCTTCTTTTTGTGGTCAGGGTGTAGCCCACGACCCAAACAGGACAAAACTTCGCTGCGCTTAGGCGGGTGTCCAAGGCATTGTTTGGCGAGACCTCGGGGCTGGAAGCCCGAGGTAAAACAATGGCAGGCCTGGCAGACACACACAAAGCTGCTGTCCGAAAAATCAATGACCGCGCAGCGGTGGCCCAAATGGCGGAGCGATGACGGGTCCACCTTCAGGACCTTACTGCATGCGCCGTCGGGGGGCTTCCCATTGCTGCGGGGGACCCTGAGGCAAGTGGGGCACTGCCAGGAACTGCCAACCCAACTCCAGGCATGGGCGGGTCCCGACATCCTCTGAGGCCGAGCTGCAGCGGGTGTGCGCTCGACTCCAGTGAGGTCCGTGCGGGGCCACAGGTGCAAAACTTTTGCCGCCAGCTTGGTGACAGCTCTCGATGCAGGGGTGAGGAAGGAGAAGCTGTTAAACTCCTCGTCACTGAAACCTGGATGAAGGTGCGCGCCCGCCTTCGCCGCTTCATCCGCGGCATTGTTGCCGATGATGTGAGCGCGCTCGGCTGCAGGCAGATCTGCATTATCCTCCTGATGCGCCTTCGCCTTCGTGACAGCGCGTAGCAAGCTGCCTGCGAAAAAGTCGCATTGCATGACCAGACCACTGTGCGGTCGGCGCAAAGAGAGTCTCTCTTCTCTGCCCTTGCCATGCTGATTCACTACCGCTAGGCAGTCACTGAAGAACTCTGCTGGGCCATTAAGCACGCTGGCCGCTGAAGCGGGGGCAGCGAATTCAGCCGCCACACTGGTCTGAGGGAAACAAACTACCTAGAGCCCCATACATGCGCGCAAGGACCTGTCCCGAATCACCAACCGTCACAGCACCTCAACCAGCTCTGGAAAAGTCCTTGATCACATGACGCGTGCACGAGCCATCCAGCTATATAGCCCCTCTCATGGCCCTCTCCCCAACGGGCGGAACTTCTAGTCCTTCGGCCTCGTAGGCCTCGGGGAAGGTCTGAAAAAAAAACGACAATCTCCAAAGCCTCCTCGAAGCTCATGGGCCCGGGGGGGCCTACGGAAGGGTGGGGAAATAATCCAGTCTCACAGACAAATCCCAGACCAGGCGTTGTACCCTGGCCTAAGTCAGAGCGGGTGCGATCTAAAAGCCTGGCCCCGGCAACTTCTACTCGCATGTCCCCGCGCACGGTGCAATGCCACGAACGGCGGGGGGCGGTGTCCCCAGGTTGGCCGCAAAGCGGGCCGATATCATCGATTATATAGCCAGCCTAGCCTGAACAGCCCAGCTAAGGGGTCATAAGGCCTGGCAGGTCAGAGCTTTGATGGATCAGTTTTCTTTCCTGGAAAACTTCGAGGAGGCCAGCGCGGCTTCCACGGCGTCAAACCAGAGGCGGCCCCCGTCGCTGCATTTGACACCCGCCTCAATTTCAAGCTCCCTTAAGACCGAGCTTTTCAAGAACTTCTTCAAACGAGCGGGGGAGGTAAAGGGAAGATGGATAGGGATGTTCTGGTCGTCAACCATGGTAAACGGGTCCACCATCCCCCAGCCCGGCCTCTGGAGTGAAAGAAACATAGCCCCGATCGGGCCCTTGCAAGATCTCCATGAGCGGGGGGGGGGAAGTCCCGTGCAGTTTTCCAAGCAGATCTTAGCATATCCCAACTTAAGCACCACGGGGCCTTTGCCTGCATAAGCCACAACTCCTTGCTGTAGCGAACGATAGGTGCTATAGAACCATACCAAGCGGGGTCCTTCTCGAGCCTCGTGAGGATGGTCAGGGGCCTGGAGCCCGAGGAAGGTTTCATGGTCGCAGCTGCCATCCTGCAGATCTTTAGCACCTCTCCGTTCGACATGCCGTGCACCTCGGCCCGTGCTGGGCCCCTGCCAAGGGCCCAGAGATAAAAACCTTAGTCGCACGGGCGACAAGCACGCCTCGCTGACGAACTAAGCGCTTGGTGCGGCGGGCCGCCGCACTCATGCGCTGCTTGGCCTTAGCGTTGCGGCCCTTGACTCGCCTACTGGTCCCTGGGGTGTGGTCAATGCCTAAGTTGACCGTGGAATCCCGATGCGGCCCCACCAGGTCCCCGAAAAGACGGCCAAGCCGAACCGAAATGCTTTTCTTCGAGCGCACCATCGTGATTTTTTCCAAGGAAATATGGGCCCCCATCAGAACCGTGATCGCATGCTGCAGGGTCTGGGCGCCAATCGTGAGACTTCGCACAACTCCGCCGGCGGAGCCAGTGGAGTTCAAGCCATAGTCGTCAATGTAAACATCCAGGGTAGTGGAAGGGTTTAAAACCACAGAATCGAAAGCTTCAACGCCGAACACTTTGATCATAGTGCTCGCGATCGAGCATCCAGCTGTCACTCCATACTCGGCAAATTGCGCCGACGAGACAACACCGCAAAGAACCATGCAACGGGCCGATCGGTAACCCGCCATGCAAACGGCCATCAGCGCTGGGGGAAAATTAAGCCTGTGGCCCCGTGCCTCCAGCATTGCCAGAGGGATCTGTTCGTAATACTCGAGCACGTCGTAAAAAATGACCCAGCTTCGTTGCCTGAAGACGTGGAGCACTCTGCAGCCACAGCCTGCCTCCAGACTACGTCTGTCGCCGCTCGGTTGCGCCCAGCAGCCCAGTGGGGCCTGTCATTGGCTTCTTCCCAGGCCGCCGCGAGGGGCCGTCGGATTCTTCCCCAGATTCTGAACGGGCTGGAGAAAACGCCGATGGGGCGGAACCCGGGGACCGATTTCGGGATCATGGCCACAATCAGGGCCCTAAGCTGAGGAAGGAGAATACATGACATCTCGACGATCTGGACGAGGCGGCCTAAACCTATCCCCTAAGAACTGATAGTGGCGAGGGTGGAAACCATCGGGCCCTATCGCGGAACGTCTGGAGTAGGATCGGGGCGCCAGTCTGAACTGGTCCGCCGTGATGAGGGGGAGGGCCTCCAACCTGGAACACCGCAAACGGGGAGGGCTGTCCACCGCGTGCCAAAGCTCCCCGCAACGGTCCCGCTACTGCTTGA
The DNA here is from genome assembly GCA_963575745.1 of Prorocentrum cordatum. Lineage (NCBI taxonomy): Eukaryota > Dinophyceae > Prorocentrales > Prorocentraceae > Prorocentrum > Prorocentrum cordatum. Next base: position 38,208 of record CAUYUJ010020100.1, on the reverse strand, counting down.
GAAGGGCTTGGGGGTCACTGACCAGGCTCCCGAAGCGGCTCGGTGTCGAAGTCGGCCTCCAGGCGGCGGGGTCTCGAGAGACCCGGTGGGCCCTGCGGGTCCCTTGGTTGATCCCCTCAAGAAGCCAACAGGACCAGTCAGAGCGAGCCAGTCTCGTGAACCTGGCCGTGCAAGCCTCGAGAGAGTCCTTTAAAACAGCGTGCGTGTCGTCGGCCGTGATGCGGGCGATATCGGGATCTCCATCCCGAGCTGCCGCCGCGGCCGCCGCCTGCTTGAAAGCGTCAGCGCATTCGCCTCGGTTGTCAGCCACCGCCTGAGGCGGGCGGCTGATGGCGTGGCAGGCAGCCTCAAACGAGTGGCTGTGTCGACCTGAGTCCATAGGCGAGAGCCCCTCACGGCGGGCGGCATCTCTAGCGAGAAGAACACGGTATAGAATTTGGAACTGGGCCCAGAGCAATCTCATGCTGTGGAGCTCAGGGTAACGGACAGCCCCATGATCGCGACCCAGAACAGGGCGCCACCACAAGACCGCCCCTTTCCCCTCGCGCTCCATAGCGCGGGAGGGAACAGCCCATGACGTTACACAACTCCAATTCCGCAGTGTTGGCCCACTGCTAATAGGCCGATCCCAACAAAGAATCCAAGACGTCACCTTCCCCCCTTTGGGCCCTAACCAGGGCCTTATTCAAAAGCGCCGAGACCTTGCAGTACCTGAGAGGCTCGGGAAAAGGACCGATCGGGGCATCCACGCCGATCGGGGGGGGCCTTGCGAAACGACAGGACGTGAAGATCAGCAATCCCAGCATGGAGTTGGATCATGGCAGGGACGTGAGGGGTGAAAGATCCCGAGGGGTCGATAGCCACTGAGCTCGCGGCCTTGGCGAGGCCCCCAGAGAGGACAAAGACATCGTACTTCTTGGGCTCACCTGAGCCGTCGCGCGTCGGCCCCTCCGCCGCGACCAGCTGGCCCCTCAGGTTGTGAACGAACTCGCGCTCAATGAGAGCGGGCGGCTGCGTGTTGAAATCTCCACCAACTATAAAAGGCTTGCCACATGTGGAGAGTCTCGCGCCGACAGCGCTGAGGATGTCGATGTTAGCTTCACTCAGCCCTTCCGAGTCACGGAGGTAGAGAGAGGCGAGGGGAAACGACTGCCCCCCTGGGGGGTGAACGATGGCGGCGACAGCTCGATGGGGCCAGATTTCATGAGCACCCTCGGGGTGCAGCCCGAGCCAGGAGCGGGCAATAATCGAAACGCCGCAAGAAGGGCCACCGCCCTCCCCAAGCGTCCCTGGGAGCCAAAGGGATTTCCATCCTTGGCCGAGGCACCGCGCCGAAGCAGAATCAACTGGGTCCCCAGCCTGAAGTTTGCGCTCCTGCACGAGCAGGACGTGGGCAGAACGAGGGGGGGGGGCCACTCCTTGACAGAGGCCCAGGCGTTCCCATTAATGGTCTCGACAACCAGCCTAAACTCTTCCGAAGGGGGGGCCTCTGGGGGTACTGGATGGCTCGGAGCGAAAGCTCTGGCGATGCGGCCGGGCATGCGGCTGGCGAGAACGATCTGGCCTGATCCAGCTCCTCGGCAACTGGCATCAGCCTGAGAAAAAGACTGAAACGTAAAGATGTGTGGGCCCCCCTTCTCACTTGCCTTTGTCAGAAGGGGGGCTCCCATTGCTATTCTGGCCAGAAGCAAGCCCACGCGCGCGGGCGCGGACCTGGTCCAAGAAGTCCGCGGGGGCCGCGGCCGCCGCCGAAGCAGGGTCCTGGGGGCCCGTGTCTCCCATGCCTGCGCCGGGGGCCGCGGCTCCAGTCCCGCCAGCTCCAGCCTGCGCCCCCTGGCCCTCGTCCGCGTCCCCTTCAGCAGCGGCGCCGCCCTCCTCGTCGACTCGACGCTTCCTGGCCGCCAGTCGGGTGCGCAGCTGCTGGTGCGCCGCCTTTGCCTGCTTGGCCTGGCCCACCGCCTTCGCGAAGAGGTCCTTCGCCAGCCCGCGGATGGAGGCCATGAGCTCTTCCTTGCGCTTGGCGGCCTCCGCGACGTCCTGCTCCTCCATGGCGTCGTCGGGGCCGATGTCCAGCAGGTCGCCCACGTCCAAGTTGAAGCCGTCCACTTTGTCCTCCAACAGGTCGGCCAAGGCGATGGCGTGACAGCTGCCGGCCGGACTGTCGGAAACCTTGGGCTTCGTGGCCTTGGCTTTGTCCGTGAGCTCGGCGTGCACCTTGTCAAGCCCTTCAAGCTCTCGTGCCATGGTGAGAATGAGAGCCTCTTGAGCCCGTAGCTTCGCCTGCAAGTTCTCCATGACTTGAAACTCATGCTGCATACGTTTGCCCAGCTTGTTCCTCTCGCGCTGAGTGCGCGCCAGCTGCTCCTCCAAGGGCTCGTCGCGCTTGGCAGGGGGTCTGCGGGCGTCGAGCATGCACTGGAAACGGCGAGCCTCCGACACGTTGCCGACCTTCTGGTGCAGCGCCAGGAAAGATTCCAAATCAGCGATGGACAGGTCGTGCTCGCGGGGGGCAGCCGATGGGCCGCAAGGCCCAGGGCCGCCCTGCACGGGACCAGGAGGCAGTATTTGACGCTGGAATTGGCCAGGAGGAGAGCCCCACAGCCCTTTGCCGCCGCCGTCGTACCAGCCTCCTCCCTTGCACTTGCCCCTGCCCTTGCCGCCCTTGAAGTCTCCAGCACCCGAGCCTTTGCCTCCGCCTCCTCCGAGGCCTCCATTCGGCGCGGGAGGTTGGGGGCCAGGCGGGAGCGCAGGAAGAGCTCCGCGACCAGCCCAAACGCCAGCAGGAGGGCGAGCAAGAGAGGTCGTGGGAGCCGTCCATGTTGAGCCGCAATGCTTGCACCACGGAGTGGATATCTTGTTCCTCCTGCAGCCACATGCGCTGCCCTTCCATGTAGTAACGCGCTGGAGCGGGCGGCCCGTGCGCCATGGGGGCGTCTCGCCCTCTGTCGGGTAGCCATCCATCCGCGCGCTGAGGGACGAGGTCCCTCGAGGTGCAATTTCAATCCGCCGTGTGTACCCACTGTGCTGGCCCCCCCAGCAGGCCTCGAAAGTGGCGACCGTTTCACAAATCGCAGCCCCCCAGGGATGGCGAGGTGCAGTTTCAATCCGCCGTGTGTACCCACTGCGCTGGGCCCCCCAGCAGGCCTCGAAAGTGGCGACAGTTTCACAGATCGCAGCCCCCCCAAGGACGGCGAGGTGCAATTTCAACCCGCCGTGTGTACCCACTGTGCTGGCCCCCCCAGCAGGCCTCGAAAGTGGCGACAATTCCATAGATCGCAGCCCCCCAGGGATTGCGAGGTGCAATTTCAATCCGCCGTGTGTACCCACTTCGCTGGGCCACCCAGCAGGCCTCGAAAGTGGCGACAGTTTCACAGATCGCAGCCCCCCCAAGGATGGCGAGGTGCATTTTCAATCCGCCGTGTGTACCCACTGTGCTGGGCCCCCCAGCAGGCCTCGAAAGTGGCGACCGTTTCACAGATCGCAGCCCCCCAGGGATGGCGAGGTGCAGTTTCAATCCGCCGTGTGTACCCACTGTGCTGGGCCCCCCAGCAGGCCTCGAAAGTGGCGACAGTTTCACAGATCGCAGCCCCCCAGGGATGGCGAGGTCCAATTTCAATCCGCCGTGTGTACCCACTGTGCTGGGCCCCCCAGCAGGCCTCGAAAGTGGCGACAGTTTCACAGATCGCAGCCCCCCAGGGATGGCGAGGTGCAATTTCAATCCGCCGTGTGTACCCACTGTGCTGGGCCCCCCAGCAGGCCTCGAAAGTGGCGACAGTTTCACAGATCGCAGCCCCCCAGGGATGGCGAGGTGCAATTTCAATCCGCCGTGTGTACCCACTGTGCTGGGCCCCCCAGCAGGCCTCGAAAGTGGCGACAGTTTTCGCAGCTGGCCCAGGGATTTCACAGATCGCAGAGGGATGGCGAGGTAATTTCAATCCGCCGGTGTACCCACTGTGCTGGGCCCCCCAGCAGGCCTCGAAAGTGGCGACAGTTTCACAGATCGCAGCCCCCCAGGATGGCGAGGTGCCAATCCGCCCCACTGTGCTGGGCCCCCCAGCAGGCCTCGAAAGTGGCGACAGTTTCACAGATCGCAGCCCCCCAGGGATGGCGAGGTACAATTTCAATCCGCCGTGTGTACCCACTGTGCTGGGCCCCCCAGCAGGCCTCGAAAGTGGCGACAGGTTCACAGATCGCAGCCCCCCAGGGACGGCGAGGTGCAATTTCAATCCGCCGTGTGTACCCATTGTGTTGGGCCCCCCTGCCGGCCTCGAAAGAGGCGACAGTTTCACAGATCGCAGCCCCCCAGGGATGGCGAGGTGCAATTTCAATCCGCCGTGTGTACCCACTGTGCCGGGCCCCCCAGCAGGCCTCGAAAGTGGCGACAGTTTCGCAGATCGCAGCCCCCCAGCTGGCACGCAGCGACGAGCGAAGGCAGGGGGGAAGAGAGGGACGGGGGGGGGCGGGAAGGAAGGAAGGAAGTAAGGAAGGTGACGCGCGAGCAGTGCTCTATTCAAAACGAGAACCCAACGCAGGAGGGTTGGGAAAAATGACTCAACACATGCAAACAGATTCTGAAAAAAACGTCCCCTGACTGTATTTCGGCTACTTTTTAACACTCCTGAACACTGGGCGCCCGCGGGCGGAGACATTGTGATCGCCAACGCGCGCTTGCCCACCGAAGTCTTCCTCAAAACAGTGCAGCCGATGTGGGAGGGCCGAACGGAACAAACACACTCGGCCAACACATGTGTCCGGGATATCGTCGGGCAGCGCTAGGGGCCTGCGCCACTTAGGCTTCGCCGGCTCCAGAAAGCCTCGACCCAACGATGCTAACGTCCTGTTCTGCTTCCGCCGCCCTCCGCCGATCTTCCACGGGCGGAGCCGCCCTCGTTTTGCATCCGCCGCCTTCAGCCGAGGGAGAGGTGTCAACTTCTCGACGCCTCGAAGAGGAGGGGGTCCTTTTCTGGACCAGCCCACACGGTGAAGAAGGGTCCTGGTCCGAAGAGGAAGCGCCAGAAGACCCCATCGAAAAGTCGAAACAGGGCTGCGTGGAGAGGTGCGCGCTCCATAGAGCGGACGCGCCTTCAGCGAGTGAGCGGGGCCGCGCGATTGTGTTGCTTCGCGAGAACACGCGGATGTTATTTTTTTCCCCCCCCCGGAGCCAGGGGCTAGGGTGCAGACGGAAGCGGCCAGGCAGGAGACAGCGGTCTCGGTGGCGCTGCGTTGGGTTGGGATCGCCCTGTCTCGGGTTGATGAAGTCTCTTTGGTGTCTCTGCTGCCCCTCTGGTCTAGCGGCACACGTCAATCAAACAAGGTTTCTCCTCCTTCTCCTCCTATCCTCCTCTTCCTATCCTCCTCCTCCTCCTCCTCCTATCCTCCTCCTCCTCCTCCTCCTCCTCCTCCTCCTCCTCCTCTCCTCCTCCCCCTCCTCCTCCTGCTCCTCCTCCTCTTCCTGTCCTCCTCCTCCTCCTCTTCCTGCGCCTCCCTTCTCCCCGATCTCCCTTCTCGTCCTCCTCGTCTTTCTTGCCCTCCTTGTCGTCGTCCTCCTCCTGCTCTCGCCCTTCTCCTACCTCCCTCCTACTGTTCGTGCTCTTCCTCCTCCTCCTCCTCCTCCTCCTCCTCCTCCTCGTTCTCTTCCCTCTCCGTCCATTAAATTCCCCCTGCATTCACGTCCTCCTTCCCCTCCCTATCTATCTTACCCTCCTCTTCCCCCCTTCCCCCTTCTCCTCGTCCTCTCTCCTCTTTCTCCTCCTTCTCTTTCTCCTTCTCCACCCACCTTCCTCGCCGTCGACCTCGTCATCGTACTCCTCTATTTCCGCCGCTGCCGCCGCCTCCCCCCTCCTCCTCCTCCTCCTCTCCTCCTCCTCCTCCTCACCCTCCCCCTCCTCCTCCTCCTCCTCCTCCTCCTCCTCCTCCTTCACCCCTTCTGCTGCTGCTGCGCCGCCAAAACATTTGCCTCCCCTCCGCACGCGCGGATCGGGAGGCCAGACTGTTGGCCAACATGGGCACTTGTTGGCGCACCTCCGACCACGCCGCCCACAGCGCAGCATCAACCGTCGACCACGCCGCCCACATCGCCTCCCTGCGCAAGCCAGTGCCGCCGAGGAATCCTGAGAACCGGATCTAGGGGAAGGATCGTCACTGAGCTGCCGCCCAAGGTCTGCGTCCTGCACGACCTACACCGCCGCTTTCTACAGTAGGCCTGGCCACGGCGTTCAGCCCCGAATGTGGCGCAAAGCGCGCGTCGCAAAAAAGGGCTGAGCCACGCGAGATGCACCTGACTAATTGGTGGTGGGCTGCGCCAACGAGCTCTGGTGCACGGCGCACTCCTCCTGGCCCAGTGTATGGCCTCTCTAGCGCTGGAACGGCTGGTCCCAGCGTGTCGCCCTGCATGCCCACCTCTGTCGCGAGCTCTCCCCCTCTGCGGCCCCTCTCGAGGATCTCCGGGCTGCCACGGGTATGTACGCGGGGGGAAGGAGGCGAGCTGTCGAAGCTGCTCTGGCAGCTCGCCGTCGCCGTGGTGGCCACACCGGGGGACCCTTACTTTGTGTATTCGTGGCCCCCGACGCGGTGGCCGCTGGCTGCCGGCGCCTCCTGGAGACTGGGCCGACGAGCCACCAACGCCCTGGCCATGGTGGAGAGGTATTTACCATCCTGGCAGCAGGCGCGGCACCAGGTGCCCTGGCCGATCTGCGGGGCACGCCCCGAGCGCTCCTCGAGCCCGACCGCGAAGGTAAGCTGCCCGAGCCCCGCTCCCTGCCAGCCACCCCGGCTGGCCAACGACTCGCGCCCTCGGCCGTCGGCACGCTGCCGCGCAGCCGCCTGCCCGAACCTCGCACCCGTGCGGCCGCCGGCGCAGCGACCTCTCTCCGGCAGCCGGCGCCGCGGCAGGCCCCCCGGGGCGGCTGGCCCCCGACGCCCTGCCGTGCGCACTCTCGGAGCCAACGCTCGCGAGGGCGTCCGTCCTGGCCCAGCACTGCAACCCCCCTCTGCACAACCCCCCAGCACAACCCCCCAGCGCAACCCCCAGCCAGCACAACCCCCTGGCACAACCCCCCCAGCACAGCACAGCCCCCTCCCTCTGCACAATCCCCCTCCGCACAATCGCCCAGCAGAAAACCCCCCACCACAGCCCCTGACCACCGCCCCCGTCCTCGTCGTCTCTCCCCTCGGCGCCGGGGCCCAGGCTTGTGACCCAGCCTCGCGTCAGTCGGGTGAGCACATTGAGGGCCCCTGCCAGGCGTGCGGGCCCCGGCGGGCGCAGATCTCCAGGGCGCGGAGCACTGCGCCGCCGTGTGCTCGTCGACGCGGGCGCCATCGGTGAGCCTCGGCAGGGCCTCGGCGCAGGCGACGGTGCGGAGCGCACGTTCCATGGACCTTCCGTGCACTGCCTCCTCCGCGTCTTCCCTCTCCTCCTCCTTCTCCTCCTTCTCCTCCTCCTCCTTCTCCCTCCTCCTGCTCCTTCCCCTCCTCCTCCCTCCCCTGCCCCTCTCCCTCCTCCCCCTCTTCCTCCAGTCAGTTTTCTTTTTGTCCTCCTCCTCCTCTCCATCTCCCCCCCCCTCTTCCTCTCTTCGCCGTGTGCCTGTTCCTCCTCCTCCTGGAGCGGCCGTGGTCGCGCCGCCTCCGCGCGACGCAGATCGCCACGCCGCAGCGGAGCAGCGAGCGCCTGAGACGACGACGGCGACGGCGACGGCGACGACGAAAACGAAGACGTCGTCGGCGGCGGCGGCGGCGGCGAGGAGACCCTTGGGGGAAGGGGAGGAGGCTGGGATGCCTCGCCTCGAAGCTTCTGGAGGTCTCCGCAAGCCCCAGGAGGCCCTCGCGAAAGCTCCCTGGAGTTTTCCGGGAGTCTCTGGACGAAGACGTGCGACGACGTGTTCGTTTTTCCTAAACGCGGCCCCCGGAAGGTCCCGATTCCTCCCCCAGGCCCGCAGGCTAGTCTTTCGCCCCACGGAGCCGTTTTTGATGGCCCAGGAGAAAGGCTCTAATCGGGGATGGACAGGACCCCCTTTAACAGAACGTGGTTTCGTGAAAACGACCTCGGGCCCAAACCCGGCGGGCGCAAGCTTGGAACATGACGGCCTCGGCGCCCTCTCGAGAACCGAAAACGGACAATTCACTACTCGGCGTGTCAGGGTGAGGGTTCTGTCCCCCCCCGGTATTGGGCAAGCCCCGAGGCCGAGAAGATTGCCTCACGAGCGCCGAGTGCGGCCGAGAAGGCGACCACACGGCCGAGCAGGGGGGTGAGGAGGAGGGGGAGGGGGAGGAAGAGGAGGATGATGAGGAGGAGGCGGCAGGAGGAGGAGGAGGAGGAGGAGGAGGAGGAGGCAGGAGGAGGAGGAGGAGGGGGATAAGGAGGGATCTGCGATCGGGAGTTCTGTCCACCCCCAATCTATGAGGGATCCTCGGGGTTTGTTCTGGGGGGCTCGGAGATCCTGCGGGGTTCCCGGAGGCGTGGAGGGGCAGCAGCACGGATCTCCACGTGCTTCTCTCCCTCCCCCTACGACTCTGCACTGGAGGCTGCGACGAGGGCACCTGGCAGGCGTCCTTACCCTCATCGTTCTCCCTTGTTGTCTCCCCTGCTCCTCCTCCTCCTCCTCCTTCTTCGCGTCTTTTCCTCCTGCCCCGTTCTCTTCCACTACTTTTCGCCATCCTGACCCATCCCCAGTTCAATAACTAGACGACCACCCTTCTGGTGATAAGGAGGTTGTGCGGTGGAGAGGAACCAACAGATGACAACCGCGATGGGACACCATCGGGACACCCTGGGGACAAATTGATGCCAGCATCGGGACACCATCGGGACACCAATGTGGTCCATCCGTCCACTATTTGTCTATCCATTTCACGATCGGCCTCACTATATAAGTCTCGCTATCGATCTCACTATCAATATCACTATCGATATTAATCTATGTTCATCGATACCACTATTGATATCACGTCCTTTTTGTCGGCCTCATAATCGGTCCCACTACCGGTCTATCGGTGTCACGATCGAACGCACTATCTCACGATCGGTCTCAGTATCTGTTTATCGACCTCACTATTTATCTCACCATCGGTGACCTGATCAATCTCTCAGTCTCTCCATCGATCGGTCCAAGTAATATCAATCTCACATTCGATTCCACCATCTTTCTACAGATCTGACTATCGATCGGTTTCACTGTCCATCGATCTCTCTATCTATGCATGTATCTATCGATCCCACGGGGAACCATTTGTGCACGATCGGGACACCATCGGGGCACTATGGGGAAACTATCAGGACACCATCGGGACACCACTGTGACACGCTTGGGACACCATCGGGACACCATCAGGAAACCATTGAGCACCATCGGGACACCAGTGGGACACCATCGGGACACCCTCGGGACACCATCGGAACACCATCGGGACACCACCTGGACACCACTGGGACACCCTTAGGGCACCATAAAAACACCATCGGAACACCATCGGGACACCATCGGGACACCATTAGGATGCCATCGGGGCACCAGCGGTACACCGCGGGACACCACGGGACCCCCCGGGACACCATCGGGACGGCATTGGGACACCACGGCGGGACACCCCCGACCAACGCCAGCAACCTGGGGGCGAAGCGGTCTTTTGGCCCAGCGGCGCCCTAGCCAGAGGAGGGTTCGTTCCCCTCGCCCGCCCGCGCAGCGTCGCCTCGCCCGCACGCGCGACATGAACGCGAAACAGAAACCGATTTCCCGTAAATGGGGGTCCCCGTTTCACTTCGATATCACCCCCCAACCTCCGATCCTTCTTCCTCTTTTTCTCTCTTCCGTCTTTCCTTCCTCCGCCTTCTCCTTTTCTGTCTTGCTTTCTCCATGCCCCCCTCCTCCCCCGGCTTCTCCTGCTCCTCCTCCTCGCTATTGTTCGCGTCCGCATTCTCGCCCATACCCTCCTCATCGAAGTCCTCTTCCCTTTCATCCTCTTATTCCTCCTTGTTATCATGCTTCTCCTTCTTCTCCTCCTCCTCCTCCGTCGCTTTCTTTGGCTCCTCCTACTCTGGATCTCATAAAACTGGGGGGATCTACTATTGTTGGGGTCTCAAGGGGCTCGTCAAACAAGACGGTTTGGGTGTCTCGAAGCTGGACCCGTTGTTGCCCCGCTCGTGGGGTGGGGGAGGGGGCAGACGCGCTGTCAAACGCTTTTTTCACACGCCCCCCCCGCTAGGTATTGCTAGATTTGGAATCATTTCCCCCATCATCCTCGTCTTCCTTATCATCACCAGTCGCCTCTTCCTCTCTGCACTGCTCCTTCCTCCTCGCCCCCTCTCTCCTCCTTCTCTTTCTCGTGCTCACCATCGATTTGAACATCTCATCGCGATTGCTGCCATTACTGTTGGCATTGCTGCCGAATCAGATTGCCCTTGCCAACGCCAGTGTAACTGCTATTGCAGTCACTTTTGCCCCTCGCCGTCATCACCATTGACATCATCATCATCATCATCATCATCATCATCATCATCATCATCATCATCATCATCATCGTCACCAACACCAGCAGCATAAGCATCATGAGCCTCGACATTACCATCAATCTCAGCATCGCCACCACTATCACCATCACCACCACCACAACAATCATCCTCATTGTACTCATCATACTCATCATAGTCAGACTGATCAGCATCAGCATCAACATCATTTTCACCATCACCATCATCAACATCGTCAGGGGATGGGCGTCCAATAGCGTCCGACGTGAGACTGCTGCGCCTGCCAGGTCGATTTTCGGCAACGGGTGCACAGGGCCAAAATCAGGAGCACGTGGGCTCGTGGTTGAGCCAGCGAAGCATCTGCCAATCAGCACGTAACGCGAGGGCTACGGGCAATTGTGGGACAAGGTCGAACCGAAAAGATGCCCCGCGGCCAAGACGCAGCGGGCCGAATCAAACAAGGTGGCCAAGGCGCAGGACCGGAGCCGGGCACCAATGGGGACAAGGCCGAAGAAAGAGTAGGGCCGACACAAGTGAATCCTCGGCGTGCCAGGCTCGACGGGATCCCCGTGCAACTCCACTCCGCTGGACCTCCCATGAGCCCACGAAAGTGGCGACAATCTCAGACTTCGCAGCCCCCCAAGGTGCCGCGAGGTCTCAACTGGATCAATCCACTCCGCGCGACCTCACAGGAGCCCACGACAGCGACGGCAGTTACGCACAGAGAAGGAAGAGGAGGCAGGCGGCAGGAAGTAGGCAGTAGGAGGCAGGAGGGGGAGGCGGGATGAGGAGTGGAGGCCACAGTGCGCTATTCAAAACGAGAGCCCCATGCAGGAGGGTTGGGAACAAGACATCATCGGAGATCTGGGGAACGAGGCGCGCGTGGCGTGGCAGACGGGAGCGGTCTGCGGGGCTGCTGGTGCCCATCCGGCGTCGGGGCCCTGGGCGCCACATTGGCGGCGACAAGACGCGGCGCGAGGGGGCTGCTCCGAGGCACAATCCCTCAAGGCTCGAAGTCGTTGGGATTCGTTGGGCGTCCTTGGGGGCCCCTGGAACCGGAAGTCCGAAGCCGCCGTGGACGTTGGAAGTCATTCCTTATATTTCCAGAATTTCATTAACAGCTCACGACTGTCTGGAGCTGCAGGCGGCGCCGCCGTCCCGCCGCAGCTCTGCTTATCCTCGGTCTTCGCGGCCTTCTCCAACCTCGCCTTGGAGCTCTTGCGCCGTCTTGTGCCAGCGCCAGGCCACCAGTCCGTCGTTGCTCTGAGCGACTTGTGGGCATGACTCGATGCTTGCCCTGATGGCCACCCTTCGCACTCGCTCTCTTTCTTGTAGCTGCGGTGCTTCTCCACTGAGGCCCCGCGGCTCCAGCAGTAGTGTCTTCCTTTGTGCCTCGACCAGCAGATCTTGTGCGACGGGTGGGAGATTTTGCCTGTGCGGACTAGGGCACTTTCATATCCTTCTTGGTGTTCAGCATGGCCGTCTGCTCCTCCTTTGCATCTCATGAGCCTCCATCTTGACGACGCCCTTGACCGCTGGGGCCTCCCAATCGACTCTCTGTCCCGTGTGCGCCACCATGTCCTCCCTTCATGTTTCTGCAAGTGCGGGGTGTTGGCCTGCGTGTTCATGAAGGATTCGAGCTCTGGTTGCGCCTGCGTCCTCCTGACTTTCGCCTCGGCATTCTCCTCCCATGCCGTGTCCATGTAGGTTCTGCCGCTGCATTTTCTTACCCTGTGCGCTGTCGCCCTGGCCCAGTCCTAGCAGTCCATCTGCGCCCTCGGGATCTCGTGCGTTGTCGTCGCCTTACCTTCAAAGGTGATCGCCTTCTGGCCGCCTCTCCGTGCTTCTCGCGGTACCCCTCGATTCTGTGCCTGCTCGATCGTCTTGTGGTTCTCTATTTGTCGTGCTCTCGCCTCGGCATCTCTCCGCGACTCCAGTCGCTGTCTTATTCCCTTCCAGAGTATGCCTCCTGCTGTACCGGCCCTTGCAGAGGCTGTCCGCGTCTGCGTCGAAGACCAGGTCGCCTTCCGCCGCCTGCAGGCAGTCCGCGAGCGCCTCGATCTCCGTCCCGTTGTTGGGTTGGCGAGCTCCTGGAAGCTGACCATGCACAATTGCCGCCTCTTGCCAGATCTCCCCGTTGCTCTGCATGATTGTTCAGCCCCAGCCGCGTCTCCTGTACCTTGCGTCGCCTCCGTGTTCGCCTCCTCTTCCGTCTCCACATGCCATCAGGCCCTCCGTCAAATTCATCTTCTCGCCGTGCAACTCGTTGGCGACGTTGGCTGCCAAGCCTGTCCGCGTTGGCTGGCACTCAGTTCCGCGCGCTGGTGGCTTAGTCCACGCTCGTGGCGTGGCCCCTCTCGTCCAGAAAGCCGCCCAGGTTGCCCGCCTTGCTCCCGATTCTCTGACCTCCTTCTGGTTCTCTTGGAACTCGTACGCCATGCCTCTGTCCTTATACCTGTCTTGGTCCTCCTCGCTGGTTTCGTGGGCTTCGCAGTAGACGCTCTTCATCGTGGCCCCAAAGTGGTGGCATTGCTGTCCACGCTTGGTAGCTTCCATCACCTTTGCCCTAAACGCCGCCGGGTCGCTGATGAGGATCGGTTCTTCCGCTCTCCTCCTGGTGTGCTTCACCTGGTGTGCTTCATCTCGATAATTCTGTCCTCCGTGTGGTTCAGCGTGGTCGTGTTGACCTGCTGGCCCTTCAGCTCGGTGTTGGTGGGCTTCTCCTCCTCCAGCTCGCTGCCCCTTGTCTCTGCGCCGTTCCAGGGGTCGTGGCCTCGCACCTGGCCAGCCGCCTCGATATCAAGATCGTTGCCGTCTCCTGCAGTCGAGGCTGCTGGAAGGGGCCCTACAGTGTTGGCCCATGGCAGGCTTCCCACTGCTTGGCCCCCGTAATATCTCTAGTCCTTCCAGTTCTGGCTGGGGGGTTCATCTCGGTAGGAGTTCCACTCCTCCTGGTCCTCCTCTATGCCTGTGCTGTCCGTCTCGGGGTTGTCCACGTGGTTTGGTGCAGTTCTCGTCGTCGTCTCTCTGGCCCAGGCCACTGTCTCGTTCTCGATGTCGCTGGTGTCAGTATCCATGGTCCCTGGCTTCCGTCGTCCTGTCTGGCGTCTTCCACAGGCCTCTGTTGTCTTGGTGTAGCTAGTGTCCGTATCTATGATTCTTGCTCCTGCGTTCGTCTCGCTTTCCCGTTTCGCAGCCTGTTCGCGCCCTTGCCTTTGTTGGGGGCACCTTTGATCGCATCGTCGGACCCCTCAAGTCCCCGACTTGGCGTGGCCTCCACTTGCGCCCTTTCGCGCAGCATGTTGATCGCGTCCGCCGCGCCCTCGTGCTTGCTGGCGCGTTACCACATCTCTTCGAAGCTCTCTGCCTTCAGGTCGACGCTGTCCTTCGGGTTCGCGGCCTTCCGTTTTTTTTGCGCGCATTCGTCCTCGTGTCTCCTCTTGGGCTTCGTGGTCTTGAGGAGGGCGCCTGGCGCGCTGGCCTCCACGTTGGCTAACCGGCGCGCGTGGTCCCTTGCACCTCTCCTCCAAGACCGTGTAAACCTCGCCACCTCAGCCAATCGCCGTGCATTGGCCCCCTCCTTCAGCGGTTGGTCACCCTTCAGGTGGATCGCGATGACTGCGATGCAATATTTTTGTCAAACGCCATGTCATCGCAGTCCAATCCTCCATCCGAAGTAGACCCAAGTCTTCTGCTCCCACGGCTTGTCTCCCCCCCCCCCCCACGGCTGCCAGCGATGGCCCCCGAAACGCTGCCGCGCGCCGCGTGCTCGCGGAAGGGCGAGCTCTTGCAGTGCGACCTCGCGGCTGTCATCGCTCCTCCCCTCAGGCCCCTTTCGGACTTGACGGGAGGTTGAGATGCTGCGAAGCACGCCTTCAAACCCCTTTTGTCGAGGAGCTCCCCCTCCTTCTCCAGCAGTTGGTGTCGAGGGTGGGTCTCCTGAATTAGGCATGCGTAGAACCCTTGCCCACCGCGCTCGCTGCCATTGATCTCCAGGTGCATATCCCGAAGCCGCGACTCCACAGTAGGGCCCCGCGTTGTGGTATTGCCGGCGAAGATACCCCTGGCGCCCTGGTCGGTTTTGCAGGTGTGGGCGTCCAGATGTAAGAGTCACTCCTGCTTGCCCAGGGCCGCCCCGCCCGTCTCGGCGATCTTGGACCTGGCCTGCTTGAGCGATTCCTCTTCCATCGCCGCGTCGTCGTCGCGGTCGACCTCGACTGTGGTAGCATCTGGCGTGGGCCCCATGGCTGCCGCGCTGACTGGCCCTGGAGGTGCGCCTGCTGCCGCTGCTGCAGAAGCTGGTGCTCCCTCCATCGGGGTCTGCACCTTCCTCTTCTTCACCTCATGCCTGATCGCCTCCCTGTTCCTTGCCGCCTCCTCCTTTGCCGCGCGGATGTGTTCCTGCAGCTGCTGTGCGTGTGACTTGGCTCCTTCCTTGAGGACCTGCAGTAGCTTCTTCTTGGCTTCCGCAACCGCTTGGCGCGTTGCCTCGTCCATGTCGTCATCCTCCAAATCCAGCTCGTCCTCAAGGTCGATGGTCCCGTCGAGCGCCGTGTCCTCGGGCGTCGGGGTGATCAGCTGTTGCATGCAGCTCTGCTGCTGCCCTTCCTTGCCCTGGGCGTGGATTGCCTCCAAGGTGTTCTCCTTTCGACAACGGCGGCCGCCTTATCGCTTAGCTTGACCTCGAACTCGCGCAGCCAGGCCCTCTGCTTCTTGACCTCCGCTGCGACCGCGAGGAAGCGCTTATTCGCAATCCTCAGAGCCTCGGCGGCTGCCGCCATCCTCTCAGGCTTGGACTTCACCTTGGGCGGAGTGGCCTGTGCGATCTGCTGCGCAAGTCCCTTCATCTGCGTGCCCATCTGCTCGCTGTTCTCCAGCTTCATGGTCCCCGCCTTCTCTGCTATGACGACCAACGCTTGCGAGAGCTCCTGCTTCTCCGCCTTCTCCGCCTTCTGGCCTCCTCCTCCATTTTGTCGGCCACCTGTCCACGGCTGGCTCGTCGAGATGGAGCTGGCTGAAGCTTCCGCCTGGTTGACGCTCCACGGCTTCTTGAAGGTGGCCTTACAGTGGTGGCATTGCAGGCCTGGCTTCCAGATGGCGTCCGTGATCCAACCCTTGCATCCCCACGTCGCACAGCGGGTGTAGTCCTTCCTGGTCATCCTATCAGCCCTGCTGTTTCTTCTCCCAGGTCCAGGTTTTCTTCGCCATGCTCCCGTGGTGTGACTCCAGCAGCTCGCGCGCCTGCACCAGCGTGAGGAATCTGCGGGCTGAGGATCTCCGCTTTCTCAGCCTCCTGTGCCACGCTGTCGAGGGGGATCTCTCCTTCACTTGCGTGGGTCCGTCGCGCGCGCCCGCCGCTGGGCCGCGGGCTGCGCGCTGGGCGCCTGGCTTGAGCCCGACGCCTGCGGGAGTCATTCCTTGCAAACCGTCGGATATCGTCGGATGCCGTTGGACATTCGAAGTCGTTGGACGTCCAGCCTCTCCGAGGCTCGAAGTCGCTGGACGGCTCTGGCTCCTCTCTGGGCCTCGGGTTAGGTCGGGCATGTCCCCCTACAGGCGAATTTGCTATGTTGGAATCTTCCTCGTGTACAGGGACAGGTCCGACTTAAGCTTCAGTCGGGCCTGTCTCCCTACAGGGGGATTTTGGACGACAAATGAAACATACTCCAAAAATGCTCAAACGAGGCCCCGAAAAACTCAAAAAATAATCCCCATACTATTTCTTGGCCAGGTTGGAATGTCCCCCCTGTGGAGGGACAGGCCCGACTTAGGCCTCGGGGGCCTCGCGAGGCCTCGGGGGGGCGAGCGCCCGGCTCTGCGCGCGCCGGGGCTGCCGGGGGCAGAGGAGTCCTGCCCTGCCCCCGAGCCGCGCAGCGCTGCGATCGCTTCGGGCGCAGTCAGCCCGCAGAGAAAGGATGCGCGATACAGTCGAGGCGTTGACCTAAGGAACCCTAAGTAGGGAACGAGGTCCTTATTTTCCATGAGTTAAACTTCGGTTTCGTATCGAAGCCCTCAGGACAATCTAAGGCAAGCTGCGAAACAATTAAGGAACACGGAGCCCCTCCCCAACGAAAAGGGTTCCTTCTTCAGGGCCCCGACTGTAAGGATGCAAGGCCCTTGGACGCCCATTTCGAGGCGTCTCGAGCGGGGCGCGGCCAACGAAAGCGTCCAAGGGTGGGCCCAGGAAGCAAGGATGCAGGGGTACCCTTGGGAGGGGTGCCCATCCTTACTCTGCGGGTCGACTGTAAAAGGGGATCGACTGCAGAATTGATCTGCCCCAGAATCATTTGTCTCGCCGACTCTACGGAAACATTTTTTTGGTCCGCGGGTCGAAAGCGAGCCTCTTCCGGTCGAAGCTAAGCGGGCCGCGCACAGCTTTAATTAACAGAGGAAGGGAAACTGAAGGAGGGGCCTCACGTCAAGGCCATGAGAGGGCAAAGCCCCGGGATCAGGCGGTGCCGAACGTCTCTACGGAAACAGATGCTCAGAGTCTTCAGCAGATGCACGAGCATGCTGCCTATGCGTCGCAGCTTCGGTGAGGGACATCAAGTTGGCGGTAAATCAAAATTCTGCAATCGATACTCTACTCGATCACTACGACCCTCCGAAGCCGGACCTCGTGCGGACGGCCCGAGACGACAGACGCTCGGGCGATTTCGGAAACCCTGAGCCCCGGAACGTTCTCACCCCTTGGGGGCGCACCTTTTGCCCCCGCCGCCTTCCGCCAGCCCTCCACCAGCTTCCGCCGGCGGAGGCGGCCTCGCTAGCCTTCCGCCGCCCCTCCGCCGACGAGGAAGAGGCTGGCAACCCCTTTTATCCTCGAGGGCGAGGCCCTTCCTGGAACGCCCCTCCCCCACTCGAGCATCACCGCCCTGGGGGTTTCCGGAGACGCGCGCCTGTGCTGCCGGGGCAGACGACTTGCCGTGCTCCCGAGCCGCGCAGCGTTGCGATCATTACTTCTCCTCCTCCTCCTCCTCCTCCTCCTCCTCCTCCTCTCCGAGGCCGAACCTCGCTCTGCTGGCCCAAGACGAGGTCACCTTGAGCATCCTTGCTCTGGGGGCCTCTGCAGGCCTCCCGAGGCCCCCGCAGGGAGCGAGGAGGGAGGCTCTCGCTCGTCTGCCTCCTCTCCTCTGCCTCCCCGGGGGGCGCCCCTCGCCGTCCGTAAGGCTGCCTCCGCCTCGAGATCCCTGCCCAGACGGGCCCAAGGACAAGTCCGAGGGTCGCCTTTGAGATGTCGTCGCCGCCACCGACGCCGTCGTCGTCGTCGCCGCCGCCGCCGCCGCCGCCGTCGTCGTCGTCGTCGTCGTCGTCGTCGTCGAAGGCGTCGTCGTTGCCGCCGCCGCCGCCGCAGCCGCCGCGCGGCGCCACGCGGCGAAGGCGTTCTTGACCAGCCAGGAGGTCTGCAGGCTGCCCCAGCGACCCTGCCGCTCCAGCAGGCGCGCCTGCCATGACGCCGACGGCAGCCACGACGACGGCGACGACGCCGACGCCGACGCCGATGACGACGACGACGACGGCGACGGCGACGGCGAAGGCGACGGCGACTGCGACGGCGGCGGCGACGGCGACGGTGACGGCGGCGGCGACGGCGGCGGCGGCGGCCACGACGACGACCCAAATCTCCGACTATGTTTTTTGGATCAATCCAACAATTTTCCTCGATTGCGTCTTCCTCTGGGGCCCGTTTCGGGTCGCTGGGGCCACTGAACGTGGAGCCGGGGGGAAAACTGGGCTGGGGGAAGGGGTAGGGACTATTGGGGCCGGGCTTTGAACAACAATCATAAGTTCGGATGTCTGGGGACGGCGGCGGCGGCGAGGCCGACGACGACGGCGGCGATCGGATCGCCTGTCTTCGCTTCAATAGTCGCGAGACGGCGGGTCGCAATGTGCTCCTCGTCTGGGGGTGGTTGTCACATCTTGCTCGAAAAAAGGGCCGCCATGAAGGAGGGGTCCTGAGGGGAACCAGTCCTAGACCCTTGGTTTCCCCCAGGATCAACTATTCTGCCTGAGTCGTTTTCAGGGACACACTGACCTGGGTTAACGCAAACCCGGGCCAGTCGGGCCTTGCGAGAGCCTGCAAAATCCTGCACCCAAGCCGGGGTGAATGCAGCCCTGGCTCTGCAGGATCCTGCAAGATCCGGCGCGCTGGCTGACCCCTGGTTGCTTTGACCCCCTTTTCAAGGCCCCCGACGTTTTTTACGGTCCCAGTGCCGGTGGGACGAGGGGCCCGAAACAATCGGAAGACTGCCAAGGGGAGCCTTTCCTCCCGGACCCGCTTCCCCTTCGTGCCAGAAGCAGACGTCGGGCCCCCTAACCCGTTTTTGTGCTGTGTATTTTGTTGTTGCTGTGAGTTAGTTGTTAAGGAGAAAGAAAGAGAGCGACCACAGAACTTCGCCAGACTCGGCCTCGACCGCTGTGATAATCAAAGAAGGTCGCCAGGCAGACCGGGAGCACTGCAAGCGTTGGTCTGCGATAAGAGCGAGCTCATGCCACGAACCGTGGCCCGAAAGAGCAACGAGTGTGCTGCCTGCGTGAAGAAAAGGGAGGAGCCCGGTGGCTCGAAGATGGGGTCCCGAAGGATGGGGTCCTGAGGACGAGGTGTCTCAAACACTGCAAATCCACCCTTGGACCCCTTCCTATCCCTACTTCCCCATCCCTGGGGGCCCCGTCTGCGAACCACCGGGAAGCGCGGAGGAGGAGAGAAGGGAGGCCTGTGGCAGGGCGGGCAGGGCGGGCGGGAGCCCCGGGCTCGCAGCAGCCACGCCCCACGCTCCACGCCGGCGGGGCGCAGCGTGTACCACGGAGAAGAGCTGGGGACCAACGGCTGCTCGAAGCAGCTCTCAAAGGACGACGGCGCTCGTCCTCGGCCCCCCAAGCCGTTTGCGCACTGGCTGTGCGCGCGCGTGAGCGGAGCACGTCGCGGCGGGATGCGAGCAGAAAATCGGGCGCCGGCATGCACCCAGGAGTGCGGCTGCGCTGCAGAGGAGCGGAAACAAAACAAGGCAGAGCAGACAACTGGCGATGCGTCGCGCCACAGGCGAGAGAGAGAGCCCGCGCACGCGCCCACGAGCGCACAGAGGAACTAACCGCAGGGCTGTCATTTCGGAGTGTGGGGGGGCAGGCCACGATAAAGGAACCACACCTGGCCAGAGGGAGGAGTACCGAAAGTGAAGGGTGTGAGTGGAAGGTGTTCCTGCCTCCTCCTCCTCCTGTCCTTCATCAGGAGGAGAAGGGGGAGAGGTGGACGGAAGACGGGTAGGGAGTATGGAGAAGGGGAGTAAGGGGGGCGGAGGATCCGAAGGAGAGTCCTCCCCTCCCTCTCCCTTCCAGCAGAAGGAAAAGGTAGAGGAAGGAGGACGGCGGACGGGTAATTAGGGAGTTTGAAGAACGGCAAGCGGGGGGGGGGAGGATCCGAAGGAGAGACGATAGCAGAGTGGCGAGGGAGAAGAAAACATATGGAGACATTGAGTGGACGGGTTGTCAAGGAGGAGGGGAGATAAGGTGGAGGATAATGAGAAAGGGGGATAGGGCGAGGGGGGGGACTAATGCGGACGGGCATGAGGGAGGTAAGGCGAGGATAGGGGGGCACTGCCACTACCACTACCCGTCTGTCGGAAGAAATGGGTAGAATCAGGAAGCAGGAAGGCGTTGAAAGTAGATTGGGCTTCGGCCCGCCCCCTGAAGAGGAGAGAAAAGAGAACACCACTCGACTCTTAAAGTAGGACGGCGCCTGAAGTAGCTTAGGGGACTAGGGCATTCAAGAACACCAACTTTCAACGACCGACGGGTACTCATGCGTATAACGGGTGGCACTTTTCTCAAAGACCCTTGCTCCCCAGCGCGCATGGCATTTTTTTGGGGGGGGGGAGGGGCGATTACGGGTCTGCGGTGCGGACTGTAATTGTTGCTGCTGCTGTTGCTGCTGCTGTTATTCTTGTTGTTCTTGTTGATGTTGCTCTTTGCTGTCGTCGCCCCCCCCGGCGACCCGGCCCGCGACCCACTCGCGACCCACTGGCGACCCTCCCGCGACCCGCCCGCGACTCACCCGCGACCCGCCCGCGACCCACCCGCGACCCACCCGCGACCGACCCCGCGACCCACCCGCGACCTGGCCCGCGACCCTCCCGCGACCTAGCCCGCGACCAACCCGCGATCCACCCGCGACCCACCCGCCACCCGCGACCCGGCCCGCGACCCACCCGCGACCCACCCGCGACCCACCCGCGACCCACTCAGCGACCCGCCC
>CAUYUJ010020100.1:0-12500 GCA_963575745.1 Prorocentrum cordatum | reverse complement strand
GGCAACACTCCGCTGAGACCAAGGTCGAATGGTCCGAGGAGACGATTGGGGCAACCCCCTCACTCGCAAGCCCTGGCGCCCCACGGACTGGGGGGCGCCAGCGTCAGTGCCTCTCGGCATCTGACGGCGCACGGCCTGTTTCCAGACAAGGCAACGCCCAAAAAAGTGAAGGGATGGCGGCAACCCTCGAATACTAAACTTGCGACTGAAAGATACGACAGAACAGCAAACAAAAGGGAGGGATTGCGTCAGCCTTCGGAATACTAAAATTGCGACTGAGTGGCAAGACGACAAAGCAGCAACAGGCACAGTGGGCTCACATCTTGCGGCCGTCCACCTCCACGACGCCTATCTCCATGCGAAACACCATCGCCGACCACTCGAGACAAGGGGGCCTTGAGAGCAACGCCGCCGACATAGTGATCCCACATACTCAGCACCTGTCAGTGCGGGTTCAACATCTTCTGACCCTCCACCTCCAAGTATCCTGCAGGCCTGGGCCCTTTGAAGACACTCTCCCATGTGCTGGTGGATGAGCGTCGCCACCGTCTTCTCCAGCTCCTTGTCGGCGAGAGCCATGATGAGCCTCTTGCATTTGGCGTCATAAATATTTTCGGTCCTGAAAAGATTCACGCACAGCTGCGCAGGGAGCGAGCCAGGGACGTGGTTGCCCATGTACTTGCGAACAGCAGCCTGATCCTCAGTGGACCCCTTGCCCGCTAAGATCCTCACTGCCGCCGAGAACTGGAGCTCCGAGATTGTGGCCCTTGTGTCCTTTCACTCTCGGAAGGTACTCCTCGTCATGCGCCTTTTCCATGGCAGTGAAGAGGTCGCCGTCAGTTTTCAGCACGAACTGATTGGTAGCAGCAGCCCCCAGCAGCCTGTTACACTGCGAGTTGATCACGCTGAGCTTCAAGGCCATGTCCGCCTTCGACTCTATAGTCGACGCCAGAGCCGCACGCTTAGCCCGCTGGTTGTCACCTCCCTCGGCAGGTTCGCCAGCAGGCTTCGCGCCCGCGGCGCCAAACATGGCCTGGCACTGCTAATGCATAGACCACAGTAGAAACTTCTGTGGATCAACAGGTGCGCGCGAAGGCACCACTGAACCGATGCGTAGCTACCAAAAACTTATCTCGCATATCACACATTCATAAAGGGGAACGGTTTTATGCTCATGTTGAACAGCAGACCCACGGGACCTATAACATTGGCCACGCTCCAGGCTTTCAGCTAAGGGCTCGCCCGCATATCTTTGCGTAGTGTATAAGTTACCACAGAGTATGCAAGCCGTAGATACAGTAACCACTCGAGCTAAGACAGGATGACCATGATTAGGACGACGAGATTTAGCTCGATGAAGCAGGGGTCTCCGCCTCGTAGGGAACGGGGCCTCACGAACACCCCCAGACACCCCAAGCCTGAGATCACACCTATACTCCCAAGGAGGAGAAGGGGGAGGGGGAGGAGACGTGGGAGGAGGAGGAGGAGGAAGAGAGGACGAGACAGGACAAGGGATCTCACCTTCGACAGGAGGGGGCATCTGTTTACCTGTGTACTCGCTATACAGCACGTTCGGATCAGCAGCGAGGAGCGTCGACCTCGCGTCTGGGTCGCAAACAAACGCTGCTGGGTAACTCTGCACAGTCGATGCCAAATCAGAAAACTCTGCCACACGTGCGAACTCCGTGGAACCGGACATAACTTGCACCCACCATTACCGACGTTTGCCGGCCACGTGCCATTCCCTGTCCACGATGCCCTCCTCCTCCCACTCCGCGATCCCGAACAGAGCGCCTATCAGCTGAATGTTGCTGAGCGGCCCCCTGGCCACGTTCTGGAACAAGCTCAATCGCTGAATCCCCAACCTAAGAGACGCAGGGCAGACGCGAAGCTGACAGTATATAGCCTTAGTAGAGCGAGCTTTGTATTGCCTGCTTCCACCCACTTTTCCTTGATGCACCCGTCCCCCTTCATCGCGCGCCTCGCAAGGATAGCCTGAAGCCCGTCCATGCGTGAACTGCATTCGGCGGGGGTACAGATGGACGCGAGCCCCGACGTCAGGGGCCCCTTAATGACAGCTTGATACACTATGCTTTTCCAACGCAAGTTGGAGCCACTGTGCTAGAATCTCCCAAGGAGCCCACAGCTAGACCTCGCCTTGAGGGGGCGCGCCACCGCGCCCCCCATCAGAGCGAATGAGCGGCCTGGGGTACCTTCAGCAGCGGTTCACGCGCCCAGGGGCAGTTTCACCAGGACTGAGCCTCCAAGCGCCTCTAGAGGAATCAAATTAACCGGGGAACACCGTGCGCTTCGACGCCTGGGCCTCCTTGCAGACAAAGTGCACCAGGCTCTCTTGCTTGCTGCCGTCCAGCCTGACGCCACAAATAGCAACTCTGTCTTGGAGACGCTCGAGGATGGCACCGCTTAGTCCGACGGACCCGTCGCGCGATCGCAGCGCTGAGTGCGGCGCAGATGATTAGCAAAGCCCGCGAAGGAAACGTCGATTGTACGATCGGTCCGCGAGCGCAGAGCCAGGCGAGTCCTATTATTTTCCCCCAAACCGTGCTTGAACCAAGGAACCGCGACGTTGAGCCCAGGACCCCCACCCCCCTCAGATACCCGCCAAGACGCCAATGGTGAGCTCCCAGGAACCAATCGGGTGCAACAATATCCCCAGGAAGGGTACCAGACCCCATCCCCAGCTCCAGGATACCACCCATAAATTCAAAAGACAACTGACCGTGGTCAAGGCGCCCCGAGAGGGGCTTGAGCGCGGAAGCCGAAGCATTCAACTCCGCAACCTTCCTCAACATCCAGTGCTCCACGCGGTGGAAATCGCCGGTGGCGTCGCAACAAAAAAACCGAGGCGCGCAGCCCGAGGCCTCTCTCCGCGCGGACCCTGCACTAGAACGGCGCCCTCTCGCCGACGGCGACGAAGATGACCGCGCGCAGAGACGCGATTTGCCGTGGCACCCATGCCGGGATTCTTTCGCCACAACTTATTGTAAGACACTTTGCCAAACCGTCCAAACTGTGGGCCGATCTCAATCCATTGCAGTCAACCTTGTAGTTGTTTTTGTTGCTTAATGTGCACGCCTGGCCGCGGTGCCAGATCAGCGGGGCCTCAGCGCGCAGTCTAACGCTGATTAGGTTGTAAAAAAGACAATGCCTGGTGCTAGCGAAATCCCACTCCGAGCCCCCCCCCGGCCCAGCGCGCCCCTGCTTCTTGAAGCCCCGTGGCCAGAACAGCGCGCGCCATATGCCAGCAGTCAAGGGCCAGCCCGGGGGGGGGGGGGGGGCTTCCCCAATTTCACTCTTAATAACGCTCATGAGATGGGCCCGTGATCCTCCTTGGCCCCCTCCACCGCCCCCTCCATTCTCCCTGCGTAGAGTGCGCGAGTTAGTCGGGCGCCCGGCGGCTCATCATGCGCGGCCTCTTTTGCAGCAGCGCCCCCTTCGGGGCCAGGTCGCTCCAGCAACTCCTGCCGTGTGCTCGATCCCAGATGAGCCCGAGGAACAGCATGTAGCCTGAGCGTGGGCCCTAAAGTCTCGCCGCTCAGTCGCCTAGACAGATCCCGCGCAGAAGAAACATAACGCTCTTCCCACGCATCCTCAAGCTCAGAGACCCTGAGCCCGATCAGGCAGTTCCGATCTCTTCTCGCAGGGCGCCGAACCTCCCGACCAGCTCTCCTGCGCAACGCGACATGGTTAGATATCGCGCTCGGAGGGCAAAACGAATTCCAAACATCACGACTCGCGCAAGACAGCCTGCCACTCGAAGCATGAGGGGGGAGACAGAGGATCCAAATAGGAGCGCAATGCCAAAGGGTGGAGAGGAGGAGGAGGGGCACGCTGCTTCAACTGCCTTAGCTCCGATCTCAGACAGATGCGGCGAGCCAGGGCCTCCACGGCGTCGGCGGGTCTATCGGCGCGCTTCGGTTTTTCTCAAACAACTCACGAGCAATGGGGTTAATTCCACTGTGCGCGCAAATTAAACTGATCGGGGCATTGCCTGACAGAGTCCGCACTCTGGAAGACGACCTGACTCCTGCCACGATGCGCAGCTTCCAGAAACTCACGACGACGCACGCCATGCAGGACTGCGCGGCTCACACCGTTGCGGTCCCATCGGGACCCTTGAGCATCTGGATAGAACGGACCCAGCACCAAGAGTGACACTAGTGGCAAGTGATCTCTGCGTGTTCGTGTGTTAATCAACTGCAGTGCTTCTCCAGATTTCGTCCAAACTTCACACTTCTGTACTTGACTAAGAACGCTGGACGGTATGCAATTACAGTCGCCACGAACACAACTATTTCCATTACCATAGTAAAACGTGGGACCACAAGGGAAGACGGACGGTATTAACAACACACATATGGTGATATTCAAAATACATCTGACAACAAATCAAACCCATTCGTGTTCTCGCAGTCGGGCTCGCATCCTCCAATACTCTCGCAAGCAGTGCTCCCCACTCTCCCATCTGCATCAAGCAGCAGCAGAGGAATCGTGCGGCTGGGAAGCTCGCCTAGTCATGCCTCCAGACAACTCCAGACTTGCTGGCGCGCACGGAGAGCCGCCGCACGACCAGCCCCACCTGGGGGTTCGACAAGCGCATAGGCAACAATCGACGTAATGTCACTCACAGTGGACTCGAAGCGCACAGCCCCCAGCCCGCCTTGCATCACGCCAAAGAACCCCCACACTCGTCGTACTTGCTTGCCATCAAACAGACTGTCGCGGATGAGGTGACAGCAACCCGTGGGACGACCAGCAGTGCCAAAACTCCGTGTCCACTAAAATCTATGATACTTCCCCATCTTGTCCTGCACGGGCGGTAAATCAGATCCACACTGCGTTCCAAACAATGAAAATGCTTGACAGCTCCTCATCTGCTTGAATAAGTCCTGCCACCGACCCGCCTGACGCATTGAAAAAGGGTTCCACATGCAGCAGCGCAGCAACACCATGGCCGCCCGAGGCACACGCCGCCCGATATGGGGTGTGCGTCGTGGCAAGTACAAGGGGATGCCAGGGGGCCACAGGTCGCCCCGCAAAACAAGAACGGTCCATGTGTTTGGGGCTGATGATGAGGAGGAAGAAGAAGAATAACCGACTTCGCAATCATAAACTCGAGGCCAGTGCCCAAGCCGGGCACGCATAGCTACAGACACAAGACACACAGTCTGGCGCACAACGCAAAGGTGCTTGATTTCGAAGGCGACGATGAGTTAACAACATCATCGCATGCGTTCGCGTCTACATCACGTTCGCGTCGTAGTGTGATTCCGCTTCTCATCTTGGATTCCAGCGTGGGTCTGTTACTATAGACAGGCCTCGAAGGACCCCGAAGGAGGCCGCGCGGCAATCCGAGAACACGAGAGGTGTCACATTGCATGGACCTTTTAACCGCCAAAGCTCCACGCGCCGCCATACAGACCGCTGCGCTGACAAAGGGAAGACCTTGCCGCAGACACCTGTACATTTGCATGTGAACGATGCGAGTGTGCTCGGCGGCCGTGCCGCCCGCGTTTGGAATGCGCCCCGAACGCTCGCATTAGCAATCCCGTCTGTTTGGTTGAGCCGCTGCGCTCGGATATCGAAAACGGCGGTATACCACTGATACGGGCACGCGGCACCACGGACCTCACTTTTCGAACAGGGAAGGAAGACGAGGTAGGACGACGGACGGTGGAGCAGGGAGGCAACGAGGAACGAGGAATAACGGGGGAGGTGGAAAAAGGGCGCTCCCCCGCCCGAGCCGCGGACGCTTTCGACACCATCCAGGGGGGGGAGAAAGAAAGGGGAACAGAGCAAGGGCGAGGACGACGACGGGAAGCAAACTGTCCTGGGTCCGCATATAGCCATATGCTTGCAATTCGGGTGCGCGCGCTTTCTTCGAGGCACTTCAAGCCCGACCCATACTGAATTCACGAACTCCTCCAAACTGTGTAAACACTCTGTCCTCTGTACCCCCTCCTATACAACTGCCTCAGAACAGAAGGGCAGTGGATTCCAATTCTCATCACAGAGGGGGAGATAGCCAGCCGCGAGATGATCCCTATCCCCAAGACGAGCCGGCCAGAAGGCGCGATGCCAATCTCCGGGGTGCGCCACCTCAGAAGCTGAAGGGGATCCTCGAGATCGCCATCGAGCCGAGTCGACGGCAGTCACAGGGACAGGGCTGTGGTCCAGGCTGGTACGGGGGGAGGGGCGGGGAGATAGGAGCAATGTTGCGCGCTCCACGTCTGAGTGACGATCAAAACGGGTCTCACGCGAGATGACATAGCGACCCTACGCGGTGGCTCACGCGGGCCGCCGGCGCGGCACGCTACGCTGGCAACGGTGGCGCTTCCGCGCGACCTTGCGCGAGAAACTTCCGCGCCAACGTCGGCGCGATCGAGCCCGTTTTTTTTGTTGCGCCGCTCACCTGGCATCCCGCCCCTCCGGTTTTGCTGCGTTGGGCTGCCTGTGCTCTCAGGGCCTGGCCTCCCTTCGTCGGGGCGGGCGGCGGGAGCGGCTGTACCAGAGTGCTCCGCGGCGGATCGGCTCGGCCCCGAAGGGGGCGCGAGGGCGTGGACTGGCGTGGGCGGGCGGTCCTCACGCGCCTGCCCGGACATCCGCTCCTTGCCGGCCTCGAACGCATCCCGATCCCTGAGACTGACACGCCAAAGGGCGATGACAATCTTAGGGCTTCGCCCTCGGAAAAAGAAGGGAACCCCTGAGATTGGCAGCATAAAGAAGGGGGGGGGAGGAGGGGGAGAGGAGGAGGAGGAGGGGGAGAAGGAGGAGGAGGAGGAGGAGAGGAGGAGGGAGGAGGAGGAGGAGGAGGGAGAGGAGGAGGAGGAGGAGGAGGAGGAGGGGGATGCCCAGCACAGGGAGATAGGGGTACGCTCCAGGACCGGTGAGTTCCGAAGGGGGGGCGGGCGCGGGGGCTGCGGCGGGCAGGAGGTGGAGGAGGAGAGGGCGGGGGCTCGGGGCACGGGGCTGCCGTCCCGACTCCAGGGCGGCTGCAGTGCTCTCTCCTCTCATCTCCCCTCCCTTCTGCCTCTCTCTCTCTCTCTTTTTTGTTTCTCTCTCTCTCTCTCTGTATATATATATATATATATGTATATATATATATATATATATATATAGATGTCTATCTCTTTCTCTCTCTCTCTCTCTCTTTCGGGCTGGAGTGATAGATGCTTCACCCCCTCGGTTGTCTCCGCACCGTGGAGGTTTCGCAGACTGCCGATCCGATTTGTCTGTTCTCTCTCTCTCTCTCTCCCACCTCTCGCGGGGACCAGGCAACATCAAAGGTATCTTGCAGGCACTGGCTGGGGGTCTGGTAGAGTGCCTCTTTCACCACCTGTGTGCAGGTGCGGCTGAGCCAGTGTGATTGGACCAGATTGGATAGCTGGTTTGGGTGACTACGTCTAGCTGTTCGAGCAATTTCTTGCGAGGCCCTGCACCCACATCCGCACCTGCGGTGGCCGGCGTCCACAAGTCCACTGCCACTTCCCTCCCCCTTCCCTCCCCTCCCCTCCCCTCCTCCTTCCCCTCCCGCACCCCTGGGGGAAGAGGAGGAGGAGGAGGAGGAGGAGGAGGAGGAGGAGGAGGAGGAGGAGGAGAGGAGGAGGGGCAGGAGGAGGAGCAGGATGAGCAGGAGGAGCAGGAGGAAGAGGAAGACAGACGACCACCTCGTATGCTAACCGGGCACCGCTTCCCCGTCGACGCCCTCGGCGAGTTCACCACTTGCGAAGAGGCTCACGCGGAGGCGGAGCTGGACCACTTCGCCATCGCAGACCACGTGAAGCTTCGCCGTCATGAGGACATCGCCAAGAACTAAAACAAACACGCGAGGAAGCTATCAGGCACCGCGTGAACGTTGACACCCGCATCGCCAACAGCGTTATTGAGGACGAATTGCTTCCACGACGCCAAGCCGAACAAGCAAGGGGGGCCCGACAACCTCACGGACGACATGTGCCGAGCCGCAGCAGCCTGCCTACAGAGCGTAGCAACGTGCAACGCCTCAAGCACATCGAGCATCTTGAAGCCAACTGGGTTCGGCAATTAGCGTGGGATAGAGTGGATCAGAGGAGACCAGCCGAAGCACGGGGCGAGGGCGACGGTTACCCCGAGACTGCGGCTGGGCATGTGTCGTGAGAGTGGCGGGGCAATGATCACTAACCCCGCTAAGGGATACCTCATGAGGCTCGTCATGCCGCGCGACAACTTGAAATTCCTGACACAACAGCCAGGGGTATGACCGTGAAACGCCTGTCAACACAAGCCTCCGAACGGGTCCCCTGGTGCTAACAAGTCGGTGCATCCGTCGCAAGCTCCGTGTGCTTCCGAAAGATCTGCTTTCGCACGCGATCCCCCGCCCGACCCTGATGCCCAGCCCCAGCCTCCGAGTTCGGCATGTTAAAATCGCACTGCAGCACAAGACCTAAATGCAGAGGGTCAGCACGCACCGACTCAACCTGGCCATTTACTGGCTGCTGGATTACCCCAATGGGTTCCGAAGGGATATCAAAGGTATGCACGTTCCCGTGGAACAAACCAACAAGTGGGACATTGATTTTCAGCAGCAGGACTCGGCCCAGAGCCACGATTCGAGCTAAAAAGCTATATGCGAGACGCCTGCACGCTGCCAGGCCTCCTCCACCGCCGCCGGAGAGCCATGAGTCTCCTGGAGACCCACAAAAGAACGAGCAGAGGCAAGGGCGGTCAATACCTGGAGCCGACGAGCCGCAGCAGGAGAGTCATGATGACACAGACACAGGGCCCGCGCGTTCCACGTAACATACTGCACCGTCTCGCCCCCAAGCCACGTGCTACCCTCACGACCCGATCTGCCTAGGCGCGAAGCAGCGCTTGCCAACCTCTGCGACCGTCGCAGAGTCCAGGCCCATATCCACGATTCAGTTCCTGCTCCGCTCGATGGCTGGAGGGTCATGCGGTGTGACCAGCACCTTGGCGACATGTCCCCATTGGTAGGATAGCACACCAGCTTCTTTGTCAACATATAGTCGCCGAGGGAGGTCGAGCTTGCCTTCCATGGCCCATCGCAGAGGCCGACAAGCTTTCTCCCATGCAATGTCGCACGGGTTCTCGTCCCTGTCGATGCCGATCTCGATGCGCCGCCCTCCACGGCCAGAGATGGAGAACTTCCTCCACACACACCAGGGCTAGGACGCAAAGCAGCTTGACACTGACGCATACGAGACTGGACCGTGGGCTCCAATAGCCCTTCCCTGCGCAAGATGCAGCTTCGACCGAGTGCGGTGCCCTCGTGCTTGCATTCTTTCCCAAGAGTGCAACAGCACGAGTCGAGCCCCTCCTTGATGCGCTCGGCCGCCTGAGAACCCCCCACCTCCTCCCGAGCCGAGATGGTGAAGATACTGGCATCAATCTCCCTAGCCCAATCAGCCGTGCGCGCAACAGCAACCCTCGGTGGAGCAGCTTCCGCCAAACCCAGCGCACGCTCCAGCGCCTCGAGCCGCTGAAAGAGAGCCCGCTGCGTCTCCTCGACCGCATCGGCCCGCTCGTGCGCAACAATTTGTTGCGGGGAAGATCTGGCCAACGAGCGCCGCAACCTTTTCACCGAACTTCTTGAACGTCGGAGCCGTCGCATTTGCCAGCGCACCAATGCAAGATGTTGGTGGACATCCGCGGACAACGCACGATGAAGGGCCTCCGCTTGCTGTTGAGCAGCCGCACCAGCCCATGGATCAGCACTGTGAGCACCCCCAGTCGCCGAAGAAAGCGCCAGCGTCAGGGACAGCAGAAAGAGCACCACCAGGAGGAAGAAGATGCCCAGCAGGGCCTGTGGCAATCTCG
Source organism: Prorocentrum cordatum (assembly GCA_963575745.1). NCBI lineage: Eukaryota > Dinophyceae > Prorocentrales > Prorocentraceae > Prorocentrum > Prorocentrum cordatum. Next base: position 2,663 of record CAUYUJ010020100.1, on the reverse strand, counting down.
AACGCCAGAGGAGAAGGAGGCATGGCACCAGCAACCGCGGCAATCTCACGCACCTCCTGCGACGGAAGGTGGCAATGCCCTGGGTGAAGTCAAAGTCCTCGTCGACAGCTGCACGCTCAGACAACAGGGCAGGTGTGGCCTTAGCTGCAGCACCTCGATCTCCAGCATCTCGCGCTACCCCAGGAGCATCAGCAGCACGTCCAGCACGTCGCGAGGGGTCGTTCACCCGATCAGAAAAAACCGAAAAACGTTCACTGCGCGACCTGTGCCCTCCAGATGCACTAGGGCCAGCCGAGCCCGCAGCAGCACCGTTCGCTCGATCACGCTCACCACGTTTGCGCCGAGGTCGCGGAGTAGAGCTGTCAGAAACCTCAGCAGCGTCCATACTGCCATCGTCCGAATCATGAGCACGCCGCAAACGCCGAGGAGTGTCCGCGCTGGAATTCGTCCTGGTCGGCTTCTTCTTTTTCTCAGACCTCTTGTCTTTCCAGTCCTCTCCATGACCACCAGCACTGCCGCTACTCTGAAGGGGCCCTGGGACACACAATTACACTGACACAGATAACAGGATCCCCCACATTTTCCCATATTCTCTGGTTTTTTGTCTTCCCCCCCCAATTCCCATATTTTCTGGGGAATCGACGATCACTTGTGTCTGTGTGTTTTTTCCCTCCTGCTACGCTGAGGGCCAGCCCGCACGGGAACTGGACAAAGCCTCCGTGGACGCGCGCGGGCCTGTGCCGGCCGCGAGCGACGCAGTGTGGCTCCTCCCGGAGCTCGCAGTTAACTCCTCGCACTGGCCTCGGACTGGAGGTATCCGCTCTCTGCCCGAGGGACACTGTCGTCTCGAGCCAAAATGGCTACGGAGGAGGAGGGGCAGGAGGAGGAGCGGGAGGGGGAGGAGGAAGGAGGAGGAGGAGGAGGAGTAGGATGAGTGCGGGCTGTCTGCGGCGGTGTAGGAGGAGGCGGAGGAGTAGGAGTGGTGAGGAGGAGGGGGGGAGGCAGGAGGAAGGAGGAGGAGGAGGGCTGAGGAGGCGGAGGAGGAGAGGGGGGGGGGGGGCGGCGAGGCGGAGGAGGAGGAGGAGGAGGAGGGAGGAGGGGGAGGAGGAGGAGGAGGAGGAGGAGGAGGCGGGAAGAGGACGAGGAGGAGGAGGAGGAGGAGGAGGCCCTGCAAGTGAGGAGTGAGAGGAGAGAGAAGCAGTTTCTAGGAGGAGGAGGCGGAGGGGAGGAGGAGGAGGAGGAGGAGGAGGAGCCCCCCGCAATCTCTCTTCCCTCACCCTTCCCTCGCCTCCCGTCCTGATTACCCAGTCCCCCGCCCGCTCCCGCCCAATGCCACTCTGCTGCCCCCCTGCTTTCCCTCCCTCCCCTCCCATCGCCCCCCTGCTCTTGCCCTCCCATTCTTTCCCCACCAGTGAGGGCCAACGTTGGGGGGGACTGGTCGAGGGGGGAAAACATCGACCTGGAATCGGCAATACGTCGCCGACAGGTCGGCCCAGACCCCCGATAGCGAATCCACATGCTCCTGGCTGGGGGGTGGGCTGTCGGGCACCTCCCTCGCCTCTGGCCCGATGCTTCTTTTCCGCGCGGCGGCGCGTGCCGCCCGAGGCACTCGCAGCTCGGGGCGCGCGCGGGCGAGGCACCCTGCCGCGGCGGCCCGCGGCACAGCGCCCGAGGCGCCGAGCGGGGGGCAGCTGCGGCAGCGCCGCGGCGACGGCTCGGCCTGGGGCGCGCTCCGCCGGCGCCTCGCCGCGCGCTCCGCGCCGCGGCTCCAGGGGCGCGGCAGGCCCTCCGCCGCGTCGCGCACCAGGGGGCCTACGGCTGAGCCCGCCCGGCCCGGCCGCGAGCACCAGTCATGCAGGCACTGCGCTAGCCGCCGACGGCCGCGCAGCGCACCGACAGATGGTCTGCCAAGGCCACGGCACGGCGCGCGCGCGCACGCCACGCGGGCGCCCGAGTACCGGAGTGAGGCGGCGTCGGCAGGCGGCGCCGCCGCCAAGGGTGGGCGCGCCCGCGCGCCGCGGCGGCGGCCGCGCGAGGAGCAGCGGCGCCCCCGCGCGGCCCTGCTGCGCGGCCAGGCAGGCGCCCCAGGCGGCCACGCGGGCGGCGGCGCCGGGGGGCTGCCGCGCGGCTTCGGCGGAGAACAGCAGCCGCAAGGCCCGGGTCCACGCGGCCTGCTGCGCGCAAGCGCCCACGGCGGTGCTGTAGCTCACCGTGTCAGGGGGCGTCCCGCCAGAGCGCATGCGCCACAGGAGCGCGAGCTGGGCCTGCCAGTGCGCCGCGCGTCCGCACGCGCTCAGCGCGGAGTTGAAGCTGTGCACGTTTGGCTGGACGCCCGCGTCGGCCATCACTCGCAGGCACCCCAGCGCGCCCTCCCAGTGTGAGCCGGAGCTGCACGCCGCGATTGCCGATGTGACCAGGGCCACGTCTGGGTCCAGCCGCCTCCAGGACATCTCTGCCATCAGCAGCAGGGCGCCCTGCCAGCGCAGCGCCTTCTCACAGGCAGACACGGTGGCGCTGTAGCTAGCGGTGCTCGCCCTGATCCGCTGTTCGGACATCTCTCGTAACAAGCAAAGCGCACGCTGCCACCCATGTGTGGAGGTCTCCCAGATGGGGTCGGAGTAGATGGGGTCGGAGGATCGCGCCGCATCCTCGATGCATCGCCA
>CAUYUJ010020099.1:155821-164141 GCA_963575745.1 Prorocentrum cordatum | reverse complement strand
CCCTGCTCCACGATGTGGCCTCTGCCCTGGCCCTGTCGTGGCCGTCGTCGGTCGGGCGCTGGCCCCGGCTGCGAGGCGGGGATTGATCCTCAAGTCGGGCGTGTCCCCCATACAGAGGGATTTTGGACGAGGAATAAAGAATAGTCAAAAAATACACCCAAAAAGTTCAAAATAATATAAAAAATCGTCCCCTGACCAAATTTATATGTTTTTGCATGCTCCTCCTGTAGAGTGACAGGCCCGACTTAACCCCATCCACCGCCTGGGAAGCGACGGCCCAGTGCCCCAGCGGGCGGTGGACATGGACATATGTTGGCCCCCGGGGGCCCGAATGTGTCCAGATCCACCGCCTGCCGAGGTCCACGAAGATTCCTCCTCCTGGCGGTGGTCATGTACAAATTCCCGCCTCGGACCGGCCTTGTCGTGGTCGTCGTCGGTCGCTGCCATTGTCTTACGAGCCGGGCGTGGTCGCCTCTTCTTTCGGGTCCCGGGACCCTCACGGATCGATCCGGCTCGAAGAATGACGCAGAAAGGTGGGGTCTGGGGCTCCGGGCGTGATTTCTCACGATGTTGCAGTTTGTGTGCCACGTCGGGTCTCAGGGTTGGGTTCGCCAGAAAGCACCCCGCGTCTCAGCCCTTCCACTCCTCCCCCTGCGTGTCATGGGGGTGCATAGGGGCGAACGCTCAATGGTCGATTTTCTCTTCGCCTTCCGTCCTCCCGTTTCTCCCTCTCCACCACCCATCCCTTCTCCATCATCCCTCGCCTTCTTCGCTCCCTCGCTCCTCCGTCTCCCCATTTCTTAACTCTGCAATCATAAACAGAAGCCCGTTGTGCCGAGTCTGTTTTCTCCTCCTCCTCCTCCTCCTCCTCCTCCTCCTCCTTATCCTCAACCTCCTCCTGATCCTCTTCCCCCAGAACCCCGAAACTCCAAAAAGCCAGTCGGGCTTCATACGTAATAGAAGCTGCCCACCCACGCAACAGAAGCCAGCACCACTTACCGCAAAGCCCTCCCCGTTTTCGCCCGCCTCCGTACGTACTCCCTGCCCCCCCCCTTCCCCTTCTCCCCTTCCCGCACAGGTGAATCCTGTTCCGTTTTCCGTCTACACCCTTCTCCTCACCGAATGAGAAAGAATACCATCCAACAACAAAAAGGAGAAGGGGAACTAAAGGTTTGGTTTTCCCCTCTCCTCTCCTTCCTCCTCCAAAGACTCGCTCCGCCTCCGCACCCCTCCTCTTCGAAACCAGACCCCGCCCAATCGAAGAAGATCTGTGGGTTCAGGTCGGGCATGTCCCCCCTACAGGCGGTTTGTGGAAGAACATGAAAACGTGATCAACGAATACCCCCAAATCGTGAAGCATTGTCGAAAAATCGTCCCCTGATTATTTTTGGATCATTTTTGAATATTCGTCCTGTCGACGGACATGCCCGACTTTATTGTGGGTTTGGCCCTCCCCTCGCCACCTACCCCCCCTCATGATCCTCTTCCGCCCTCCGCCCTCCACCCCCTCTGCTCGTCGAAACCAGACACGGCCAACGAGGAGGAGAAGGTACACGCTCAGGTTTAGACCTCCCCAGGAGGAGTAGGAGGCGGAGGAGGAGCTGGAGATGGAGGGGGCGGAGGAGGAGGAGGAGGAGAAGGGGGAGGAGGAGGGGGAGGAGGAGGAGGAGGAGGAGGAGGAGAAGAAAGAGGAGGAGGAGGATGAGGAGGAGGAGGAGGATAGTCGAGGCTGTACGAATAGGACACGGGTAAAGTGTTACCGTTTTCGTGCCCTACGAAGACGCATGAATTTAATGGGGCTGGGCAAGCACCCCTTTTAATGGTATGCAATCTCGCTTGCGCCCTCCCGCCCCGCTGTTGTGACGCGCCGAGCGAAGGCGCGTGACCAAAAATAGGCTGGCCTCCCAGGCTCCTGAAGATCCAGGTTTTTATTCTTCTCCCCCAAGAAGCCCCCCAGAGGCCTAATATGTTTGCACATGCCCTCTCCCTCGGTTGCACGGAGTCCGGCTGGGCGGTAGCGAAACCTGAACCTTTGCGAGGGGCCAGCCTATCAAATGGTACACGCTGGGGCATGAAGGGGTGCCGGACATGAGATATCGCGAGGATTTCTTGGCTGATGCTCGGATGCAAGCTGCTCTGTCTCCTTTGTAGCTGGTTACTGGAGCCAGCCTGGCATGCCTTGCCACCTGGGGCGCGTGGCCGGGACCGCGGGGGCATTCTCAGTTGCCTCTCCCTTGATACACTTGCTGTTGGGAGCTAAGTGCGCGAACTCGCCACTGTGGAAGTCGACACACGCGACGCCAACCACCAAGCACCTAGTTCTGGGACTGCGCGCGGCAAGCTCCACGCCCGGCGCACAGGCAGAAGGGCTCGAGGCAACCGCAGTCTGGTCTGGTGCAAAAGGGCCCGTCCCCTTCGGGCCCACCACCATCCTGACTACGCCCAAATCACCAACGCAGACTAAGAATACCCGAGGAACACCATCCGGTTTCGTGAGCGCTGCTATCCTGGTGGGTCGAGTGTACGCTAAGGCTACCAAGGGCTCCGCGCTAAAGTAGCAGCCCTGCCCGTCGCGCCCACCCGCGCGTGCACTGAGCACAGAGTTCCACTGTTCTGTCGCGGAGTTCTGGAGTCCTTTGTAAAGGAGCGTCAAAGTACGCCCACTGAAAGCAACTTTGTCCCACTCTTCCTGCGAGATGGCCCGGGTGGCCACGCGGAGGTTGAAAGCCGCGCTGCCTCCCCCCCGCTGCAGTAATGCCTTCCGGTGGGAAGTGGGGGGGATACACTTTCTCAGCAGCCCGCCCGGGATGGCTGTTCTGGGCGGGAATGCTGCCCCTCGTCTGGGAAGGTCTCTCAACACGGCTGCACAAGCCTTGGCTGCCCCCCCGGCTGCAGCTGCCTCCGCGCGGGCTGCCGCTGGCCTGTTGCGCGCAGCATGCCTCCTCCGCGCCATTCCCAGCCTTCCGTTGACCGAGGCTATGAAGCGCTGCCGGGCTCGACGGACGCACCTCTGCTTCCCGCAAGTAGCCAGCAGGCGTCGTTTGTCGTCCCTCTTCCTGGGGTTGGTACATTGCGGGCATAGCGACGGGTCCCTGCGGGGAGGCGTCGTTGTTTGAGCCACTCCCCTACGGTGACGCATCCCCAACTCCCTGCCTGCTTGTTCAGGCGATCCCCTGTCGCCACAGAGGCTAAACATACATCAGACATGACCCAATCAGTGGATTGCTGACAAGTGACTCCGATACCTCTATCGGCCCACAAGCCTAGTCGCACAGAGACCGCCAGGGCCCCTCAGTGCAAGCACTGATTGGGGAACTCTGTGAGTTAGACAGTTTCCAACAATTATGTCTATTTATGTGGGCAACTGGTAGATGACGTGCAGGCCCTGGGGCATAAGAGGAGGAGGAGGAGGAGGCGGAGGAGGAGGAGGAGGCGGAGGAGGAGGGGGAGGGGGAGGAGGAGGGGGAGGGGGAGGAGGAAGGGGAGGGGGAGGAAGAGGAACTCTTCCTGCGACTCCTCCTCCTCCTCCTCCTCCGACCCCCATGAGGTAATCCTCCTCCCTCCGCCTCCGCCTGTTTGCCCTCGTCGAAGCCGGGCCCGGCAAAAGAGGGGATCTGCGGGTGTGGCTAGCAGAGCGCCTCCCCCTCCTCACGAGAACGGCGGCGACGGCGACGGCGACGGCGACGACGACGACGAACGCGACGGCGACGGCGAAGGCGACGGCGACGACGGTGACGACGAAAAAGGAGAAGGAGAGGAAGACGACGACGACGGCGAAGGCGGCGAAGACGACGACGACGACGACGACGACGACGACGACGACGACGACGACGACGACGACGACGACGACGACTGCTGGCGGGCGGCGAGCGACGAGCGACGAGCGGCGGGGAAGAGATCTGCTTCTCGGAACAGAGCTGGGCCTCTGGCGACCGCTGGGGGCGATCCGCGCACCCCAGGAAAGCCTCTCGGCGAGGCGCAGCTGCTGGCGAGCATCCCGAGGCAGTGCGGTGGGGGCATTGGATAAGGAACCCCTACATAAGGAATGCAGGGTCTGGAAGCCAATGGAACTCCAATCGTGGATCGGCCATGGATATCACCACCGCCCTCATTGGATAAGGAATCCTCCAGGGTCTGGCGCTTCCTGGGACTACTCCTTAACAAACGCCTCCACCGTAATAGAAGAAGAGAAAGCCACATAAACATAAACTTTTGGCGCTCCGTGCGGATTTCTTGGATTCGCGCTGGGCCCCCCTCCCTGGCGCGCGGAGCGCGCCGGGGGCGGCGCTGGAGGCTCCGCCAAGGGGGCCCAGGCGCGGATCCAAGGAATGCGCGCGGAGCGCCAAAAGTGTATGCTTATGTGGTTTTCCTTCTTCGAAGCAAAGCCTCCTGACAGCCACGAAGACATTCGAGAGCCTCTCGAGGTCTTCGAGCGGCGAACAGACAGGCGGCCAGCAAAGCGAGCAGGCGGCCAGCAGGCGGCGAACAGGCGGCGAGCGGGCGGCGACGGTGCCAGACCCCCGTTTCTGGCCGGCGGGGCGCGACCGGGGCGGTTCCAAAGGCGGGGGCGGCCAAGAGGGGGGCGTCCAAGAGGGGGGCACAAATCATGGCCAGCGTTAGGTCGGGCATGTCCTCCTACAGGGGGATTTTCGCCGAAAAATGCAAATACCCCCAAAATCGAAACCAAGTGCCCTAGCCAGCCCAACCAGCCAACCCAACCAACCAGCCACCCAAACAACTCAACCGGCTCAACCAGCCCAACCAGCCACCCCGCAACCCCAGCCAACCCGCCACCCCGCCAACCCGCCCACCCCCGCCGCCTGCCCTCCGTCACCGTCGAGAGGGGGGGGGGAGCAAGCGAAAACCACAAAAATCACCCTCCCGGGGTCCGGCGAGACAGCGGGGGGAGGGGAAATCGCGCCGTACTATGGGGGAGCGGGATTCGCGCCCGAGGTGCCCAAAGACGATTTGGGGCCTCAAATGCGACACTGTCGTCACTTTATTACCTTTCACCGCGCTCCCCTTCTCAACGGAAAGGCTCCCATCCGTGAAACTGTCGTCATTTTTCAGCCCCCGCGAGAGGCTTCTTAGAGGCCCCCAGAGCTCCAGGAGGGCCCATGGCGGCCTCGGGAGTGCCTAGGAGACCTCCGGAGGGCCCCAGGAGGACCCACTCTGCACCGCGCCCCCCTTCTCAACGGAAAGGCCCCCATGCGTGAAATTGTTTTCATCATTCCGCCCCCGCGAGAGAGTTCTTAGAGGGCCCACGGAGGCTCCAGGAGGGCCCATGGCGGCCCCGGGAGAGCCCACGAGATCTCAAGAGCCCCCCCGAGGACCCACTTTGAATTACACTCAGGGAGCTCCAGAGGGCCCAGGAGGCTCCAAGAGGCCCCAAGAGGCCCCGAAGAGCCCAAACAGGCCACAGGACCCCCAGCACGCTCTAGGAGAGCCACGGCGACACCAAGAGGCTCCAGGACGGGCGTCATTCCCTCTCCTCCTCCTGCTCGTCGTCGTCATCCTTCTCCTCATCCGTCCTGCTTCAAATCCTTCCTCCCCCTCTTCCTCCTCCTTCTCCTCCTCTTTCTCCTCCTCCTCCTCCGCCTCCTCCTCTTCCTCCTCCTCCTACCTCATCCGTAGCCTCGATGGCTCCGATAGCGCCGTGCGCGAGATCCGCCTCCTCCCCATCCGTCCTCCTCCCTCCTCCCTCCTCCTTCCCTCCTCCCTCCTCCCTTCTCTCGAGAGCGTCACAAAGAGGCCCTCCGAGGAGAATTTCACGACAACAAGGGCGCCGGCCCGATGAACAGACACCACGTCGGGGCTCTGGGAACGGAGTCGAAGACGAAACCTCGAATAACTTAGTCTTCGATGTTCGGGGCATTTTTCTGACCACCTGCGAGCCTTGTGGAAACTCCCGAGAGCCTCAGGGGTGGACGTCTGGCGCAAGAACACGAGTGGAGGAGGAGACAACACGACGCTTGGTTTCTACCCCCGCGAGGGGCGTTACAGGGTACCGTAAAATTGCTCAAAAATAGTCAAAGCATCGTCCCCTGACTATTTTTTGCTATTTTTGAATTTTCCTCCTGTAGAGGGACAGGCCCGACTTAAGGCCAGCGGCATGTGCGCGGCCCAATGGGGAGGGGGCCGGGGACGCAGTGAAGCAAGGAAAGGCGCCATGAAATCTGAGAAGAGATCATGGCCCGCGCCATGATATTAAAACAATGGATAAAAACAATCATCAATGGAGGCCGGTCCACAAGAAAACTTCCACAAGAAACCCAACCCAGAGACCCCCGGACGTCCGTCGATTCTTAGTGTGGGAACGTCACGCTTTCCATTGCAAAACCGCCGAAACCCAAGAAACCCAGGACACCCTGGAGGCAAGCAGGGTGTTCCTTGGCATGGGCCTCCGCTGCATGTGTTTTTGTTCTATGTTTCCCGCCCCCCCCACCACCACCACCACCCCCCCACCACTAGAAATGGAGGGCAAATATCACGGCCTTCGGGTTGGGGGGGGAAGGGGGTCTGGGGGCCCGCGCCGATCGGCAAAACAAGGAGTAAGAAAATGATCGCCAGGAGGCGCCGCTGGGCCCCAAGCGCCGGGGCACGTCACGCTTTCCACAGCAGAACCGTCGACACCCGAGACACCCAGGGCACCCTAGAGGGCACCCTGGAGGCAGCCCGGGGCAAGAAATCCCGGGCACCCTGAAGGAAACGATCGCCCGAGGCGCCGCCGGGCCCCAGCGCCCGGGGAGCCGCGGGGGGAGCTCGGCTTTCGCCGCCTGCCGGCGAGCGGCGGGCGGGCGGCCTCTCGGGAGGGGGGTCGGGCGGCGGCCCCCCCGAGCGGCGAGGCGGGCTCGCCGCCCGAAGCGTCCACGAGGTGGCCGTGGCGCGGGGCGGGGCGGGCAGCAGGGCCGCCAGAAGCGTGCATAGTACGACGGGACGGTTCACCATGTTGCCAACGTACCTCTGACGTGAACAGCTTTCTCTCTCTCTCTCTCTATATATATATATATACACGTATATATGTATATATCAGATATATGTATCGCTCTCTTTCTCTCTCTCTCTCTCTCTCTCTTTCTCTCCCTCCCTCCCTCTCTCTCTTGTTGTTTATCGTTGTGTTTTTGTTGTCTCTCTCTCTCTCGTACTATCTGAATAGATATGTCTCTCTTTCGCCCTCTCTCTGTACATGTGTACTATATATGTACATATACAAAACCTACATATATAGATATATATATATATACACACAAGACTGCAGTGGCGCTTCGCGCCATGCACCTTGGTCCTTGAAGTTTGGTATGCAGGCGGAATGGCAGGAAGGTCAAGCCGACAATTCAGCGATAACTCCTGGTTGCCTTTTCCGGCATCGCCGCTATAATGATGTTATTCGTTATCCTTCCTCCATGCTTATTGTTCCTTATTTTCGCCATACCCTGCGCATTCTCCCCATCCTCCTCAGCTCTTTTTTGCGGAGGCTCCTCCTTGGAGAGCCTCTAGGGTCCTCACAACAATTGTTCCGGGCTTTATTAAGGCCTTCTGGAGGCCTCCTGGGCGTATTCTGGGGGCCTCCGGGGGCTTCCTCGGGCCACCCTGCCTCCAACCGCCGTCTCCCTGAACGACCGAATCACGATTTGGAATTCTTCGGAGGGTGTCTTTGGGCCATCTTGGGCCGCCATGGGGCTCTCTGAGGGCCATCTTGGACCCGTGTTGTGCCGTTTTGGGGCTCTCTTGGACTGCCTGGAAGCCCTTTCGGATGGTTGTGGGGCGATTTGGGAGCCTCCCAGGCGGCTTCGGACGCCCAGAAGACCGCCGTCTTGGAGCGTCGGGAAGCCGAAAAGAGGAGAACCCCAAAATTCACCCAAAACCCAGAAAATCAATGATTTTTGCCTCGGGGGGCCTTCTTGGGAGTGCTCTCGGAGGCCTCTTTGGGGCCGTCCTGGAGGCCTCTTGGGCCATCTTGAGGTCACGTCGGTCACTCTTGGAGCGCTCTTGTGCTGTCTTGGGGGTCTCTGGGACGTCTCCGATGACCCCCCTGATCGCCCTAAGTGTGCTGGGAAGGCTTGGCAAAACGCCTTGCGAGGCCCGGTGGCCGCTTCGAGGCCCGTCCGGAGGGCCCCAAAGCCCCAGGTCCCGGGAGTCTGGTTTGGGGGGGGGGGGGACGGGTTTTCCCCCCGCCCGGGCTTTTAAAAATATAGGAAGAGGAATGCATCTATATAAGTGCGTTGTTACGTGTTGTGTTTATGTCATTGCTGCTTGTTTTGTTTTTTGTTCTCTCTCTCTCTCTCTCTATATATATATATAGAGATTGTAGACATGTGTG
>CAUYUJ010020099.1:135821-150821 GCA_963575745.1 Prorocentrum cordatum | reverse complement strand
GATGCTGATGCAAGGGGGGGGGGCAACGTGGCGCGTTCGCCTTTCGCAAACCATTGCACGATAGCTTCGCGGACGGAGGGCGCTCCTTTTCAAAAGGGGGCTCTCGCCTCAGCGCCGCGGGCATTAGCCTTGTAATGCGGCGCATGGCAGGATTGAGGGCGCCTCTTCTTCAAAATGGGGCGCGCCGCGCGAACTCGCCTCGGAATGCGACGTGTAGCAGGGTGGAGGGCGGCTCTCTTGCAAAGTGGAAGTCTCGCTTGAGACTTCGACAGGTTGGAAGGGGTCCAGGGACACACAAATAAATACACACAAATAGCAGGATTCCCGATATCTTGCCATATTTTCTGGGTTTTCGACTCCCCCCCCCCACTTCCCATAGTTTCCCACATTTTCCTGGGAATCGACGATTAATTGTGTCTGTGTGTTTTTTTTCCCCTCCCGAAGCTCAGGAAGCGCTGCACGGATCCATGGCGGCCCTCTGTCGACATGGCGCTGCCGCTTGACCACAATAGCAAACGTGTGCAACAGTGACACGGATGGGGGGGCGGCCCTTCTTCGAAGAGGGGATATCGCTGGAAACTCCGGTGAACTGCATGATCCATTGTTGATTCCCGCTTCCCCGACTGCGCGTCCGAAACGAAACTGCGAGGCAGTTCATTTCCAAAGTGGGGCCTTCGCCAACACGGCAGGTCCAACTGTGCCAGTCTGTCAAAGAGGGTGCCTCTCTCCGCGAGAGAGGGAGGACTGGCAGGGGCGCCTGAGGACGGGAGGGTGCCTTGCCACAGCGCTTACGCATCTTCGGTTTACTTCTCCTTTTTCTCCCTCCTCCAAGCCCCCCGGAGGTCTTCCGAGGCTCCCCCGGCGCCCCCGGAGGCCTCCAGAGCCCCGAGCGGGGGCCAACAGCGTCGAAAGACCTCGGCAGCCGCGGCGAGGGCACGAGGGCCCCCGGGCGAGCGATGGCGAAAGCGACAAAAACCATCCGCGCTGAGCTCTCAGAGAAGGCGGACGGGCAGCCGGGTGGCACCCCGGGCGGGGGGCGGGCCAACGGCGGTGCCACTGGGGCACTAGGCGGAGCGCGGGCGGGGGGGGGGGGGGCACGGAGCAGCGCGCTACGGATCGCGAAGGGGGGGAGACCGAGGCTTCGGGACGACCTTTTTCTGGCCTCTTGGGCCTCCGGGGAAGCCGCGCGAGGTCCCGCTGTGCCGAAGCACACGGAAATCCTCCCTGGCCCTCCTGGATGGGGGTATTGGGTGTCTTATGTTTTGGGGCTGTCTGCGGGGGGTACGTTGGAGGGATGAGTGGGGGGAAGATGTGCGAGCACAGGGAGGGAGGGAAACAATAAACGAGGAGGAGGAGGAGGAGGAAAAGGAGAAGGGAAATGGAAAAAGAGCAACGGGATGGGATGGAATGGAACTGGACGGAATGCACTCAAACTGACGCCAGCTGCAGCCACCCCCTTCCCTCTCCACCATCACTGGTTAATCGCAGTTGTCGTCTCCGCCGTCCCGTCGTCACCCTCCCTCCCCTCCAGGGGCCCCGCAGCGGCCCATCCCGCCCCTTGGGGGGCTCTCCCTCGCTTCCATGTCACAGCTGCCTAGTTGGACCCCCTCCTGGAGACGACCGCCCCTGGGTGGGGTGGGGGACAGCGTCCGACCAGGGACACCGACGCCGACAGTGCCAGTGCCAGTGGGAGGGAGGGGAGACGAGGGGAGGGCGGGGCAGGGCACGGAGGGACGGAGGAAGAGGAGGAGGAGGAGGAGGAGGAGGAGGAGGAGGAGGAGGAGGAGGACCAGCGCTCGGCTTCGGAGGTTCGTGACGTCCTCGGCGCACCCACGCCGAGGCAGCAGCACGATGCTGCCGATTGCGAAATCCGCACGGTCCTCTGAGGGCCTCTTCAGCAGACTCATAATCGAGGAATGGCGGCCACTGCAACCTCGGGACTGCTGTCAAGGGCGGCCAGCGCTCGGAGAGACCGGCGGTATAATTGCCCGAAGCACGGGTGGTCGGATGACCACTTCGGCAACAGCTTCGCCTCTGCGGTGCTGGAATCTAAGGGCCTTGGCAATCTGGGCACAAGCGCTGTTACTCTGGGGTCCCTTCGGGACTTCATAGAGCAGGCGACCACGGGAACCAGTCTCTGCGCAGGAGCCACACCTGCTGCACGATATCAAGGCACTCGGATTAGTGAGATACTCGAACGGCACAAGCTGATGGCCTCGGGCATTCTGCGCAAGTGCCCACGGCACACCCCCTCTCTTCGATTGGAATGCTGGGCTCGTTTCTTGGCTCGCGTTCTACAAACTACAAGCAGTGCACAGATGCGAGCCGCTATGTGATCCCAAGTGCGGGGGCCGCCTGGGACGATGGGGGAGGGGCCCGACGAGAGGGGCCGCGGAGGAGGAGAGAGGGGGCCCGGCCCCAGGGTCCCAGGAAGAGGGGGCCGACGCGGCCCATGTATGGGAAGATGTTAGCAACGTTCGGGCTAGTTCAACCCTGTCTTGCCCGCTCTCGGGGCTAGGGCTTGCCATCTGGGCAGAACTCTGGCAGCGTAAAACAGAGAGCGTCTCAAGAGGCTGCTATCTGATTTGTATTCCTCCAGCTAGGAGGTCGAAGCCTTGGCCAGCTTGGCTGCAGTTCGCTTGGCTGCTCCGGCGGCCTGGTCGTTACCTGAGGCGTGCTGTCCGGCTAGCTCGTTAGAAACATCAGCTGCTTGATTAAAACCTTCTCGGGGCATGTAGACGGCGGGACGACGCACTTGCCCGCCAAGACCTGAAAACAAGCGTGCACGTTCTGCCTCGGGCGCCCTGGGGTCGAACAGAGCTGGAGGGCGCCAAAATAGTCAGCGTGCGTTGCGGTGGCCAAAAACGGAATGCCGATGGCCGGCATTTCTGCAACTCCTGAGCTTTGAACGTATGTATTCTCGACTTGACCAGAGAGAACGCCAAACTGGCCTCTGTTCTTCATGGAGACGACCGACCAGCCTGCAGCGTGGTAGGCTGGGTAAACCGAATAATCTCAGCTGCTATGTACATAGACGGGCCCAGCACAGGCCTCTCCCAGGGAAACTTCGGGGTCGACGCACCAGAACGGGCATGGGCCCAAACCCGTCCCAGGAGGCGCGTCGACACAAAACCCGGGGGAAAGCCGAACACCACAACGAAAAAGAGGCTGCCGAAGGTGGCTATGCGGCAGCTCTAGCTCATGCGGGGCGAAGGCGTCGACTCTGTTTGGCCCAGCAATCGGGCGGCCAAAAAGTTTGCGCCGCAGGCGTTTCGCCAGGTGCGTCAAGGTCATAGCCCGCAGCTTTAGCTCTAGCTTTGGTCTAACAGCTTTGGGCGAGGAGCGTGGCGCAGCTTCCCCTCCCTTGCTCGGCGAGACCACCGCTGGCCGAAACCTTACTCGCTGCCCTGGGGTCTAGCAGCGAACCTGGGCGGCCTAGCTCTGGCGCCACTTTCTGCCTCAGTTGCTTAGTCAACTCGGATTTCGTGAGCCTTTGCGCGACTTTGCGTGGGAAGGGAAGGCGACGCAAGGGGCCATGCAATCCTGTGCAAGGATAAAAGCAAAGCCCCTAACGGGACCCGCAGGGTCGGCGGGCGTCAGGCCGAGGTCCGGGCTGGTGGCCGCTGCCCAAACAAGTGAATTCCAAACTGCGGCTGGCCCCATTCGCGAAATTCCAAGAGGGATCTCCTACGAATAAAGAGTCAGGAGCGCGGCTGCGCGCGGCGCGCGTGGCCCCTCTCGCTTTCAACGCCGTTTCTGGGCGATCGCAGGCCGGCCGCCCTTCGGGCCAGTTACGTCGTGTCCGAAAGCGGTCGTCACATATCCGCCGATCCGGCGTGTGAGTTTCAAGGAGTCTCAGCTACAGCCTCGAGGCTGAGCCTCAGCCTCTGGGGGGGTTGCCGGGGTGGCTCTGCAGGGGAAGGGGGGAAGGGGGGGGGGTGCGAGTTTCCGGCGGATGCGGGGTGACGGCCCAAGAGCGCCCCCAAGCGTCCCCAAGAAGACCCCAAAGATGGACGAAAAGCGGAAAAAGCGGAGGCCCCAAGAGCTCCCAAGAGGGCCCCCAAAAGCCTCCAAGAAGCGCCCCAGGACGCCCTGACAGGCCCCTAAGATGCCCCCAAAAACGCCCCCAGACGCCCAAAAGCTCCCAAAAGGGCCCCCAAAAGTCTCCGAGAAACCCCCCAGGACGCCCTGACAGGCCCCCATGTCTGCGGCGCGGGTTGGGTGGTGTGACTGCGTGTGTGCGTTTGAGTGTGCGCCCATAATGTCTGCGTCTGGAGAACAACCCCGAGCGATCCGGATCGGCGGCACTGGCCGAAGGCCACTACAATATTCCATCGCGACGTTTTCCAATGTCTCCTCCAACCCTCCTTATAGCACCCAATATTCTCATCCTCGTCTTTGCCCTGTCCATCCTCGTCGTCGACGACCTGTCCTTCCTCCAACGGCACTAGGGGGTGCCGGCAGCCATCTCGCATTCAAGTTTTGGGCCCGCGATGTCGAGATTGTTTCCTGTTCTGTCTCGCAGTTCTTTCTGGAAGAACTTTCCTAGCGGGTCGGAAGAGGCCTTCATTTCGGTCTTGTTGGGCGCGACCTTGCAATCCAGGTCCAGCTGGGCGCGGGCCGAGGGGTTCCGAGAGCCTCTGTCACGCCTTGCAATAACTGTGCTCATCCTGGCCGCGTGGCTCTTGGGCAGGAGGTCATATATATATACACATACATACATACATACATACAAACATATATATATATAAATATATATATGTCTATATACAGATACATATATATATATATATATATATATATGGTGCGATCCCAAAAGAACGGGGCCCCACCCAAGGGAACCTTAAGAGGACCTAAGAGAGCCTTAGCCTACAGCCCTAGACGCCGCGCCCTAGAGGCTCTGGGCACTTGGGCCCTAGAGGCCGGGACGTGCCAGCGCGTGGCGCTACTGAATACGAAACTCACTCAACGTTTTCCTGCGCGGACCTCGAGAGATAACTTGTTACCATTCACTGCTGAAAAATAGTCACATCCGTGTGCGGTCAGCGCACACCTCCCCGGCCGACTGCAATGAACGTGAAATATAATTGATGATAGCCTGCGCTGAAAGAAAAGAACTTGGTCGACCTTGATCTTCGCTCGGTCCGAGCGAGGGGGAGGGATGCCTGAGGGGAAACGGTAGGAACCCCGCTGCGTGGTGCTGACCACGGCTCGGGGGGACGGCAGAACGAACGGGCAGCAAGTGAGACCTGCACCGAGGACCGAGGGCTAGGGGGGCGCCTTGAACTTGAAACGGTTTCGGGCGCAGGCGAGACCTGGAGACAACGCCCGAAACAACAAGACATATCCCACCCTTTGGCCCCTTCGCTAACCTATCTGAAAATCAACGTTCACAAACTCACTCACCCATTTCAGGTGCGATCCCAAAGAACGGGGCCCCACCCAAGGGAACCTTAAGAGGACCTAAGAGAGCCTTAGCCTACAGCCCGAGACGCCACACCCTAGGGGCTCTGGGCACTTGGGCCCTAGAGGCCGGGACGTGCCAGCGCGTGGCGCTACTGAATACGAAACTCACTCAGCGTTTTCCTGCACGAACCTCGAGAGATAACTTGTTACCATTCACTGCTGAGAAATAGTCACATCCGTGTGCGGTCAGCGCACACCTCCCCGGCAGACTGCAATGAACGTGAAATCTGATTGATGATAGCCTGCGTTGAAAGAAAAGAAATCGGACGACCTTGATCTTCGCTAGGTCCTCGTTCCACCAAGCCCGTACTCGCTTGCGGCCTATGCTGAGGGCTCGGCAGGCACGCTGTGGCTGTCGCCCTCGCCCGTCCTTGTGTCCGGGGAGCCCTCGTCGGCGGCGGTCCCGTCGGCGGCGAAGGACTCGCCCTCGGCGCCAGGCGCCGATGACGAGCGAAAGGCCTCGTTCCCGTCTCGCGGCCAAGCCCAGGCGGCTAGGCGCTTGCTCCACCTCCAGATCCTCATCGGCACTGAGGGTGGTGTGATGGCTGGAGCGTGCAGTAGGGCTGACTTGGACAGAGCGAGGTCTGGCTTGTCGATAGTCGCCTGGATAGCTTCTTGCAGCAGCTCTGAGATCCGAATCGTCTGAGTGGTAGCGTCCTCGGTCAGCGACCATAAGGGATTGGCCCAGCGTACGTTGTAGGTAACAGCTGCAGTCCTCCAGGCCAAGCCCACATGGCCCGCATCGAACCAGGCCATCCAGAGGTCCAGGGAGGTACAGGATGAGTCGCTGATGAAGAGATGCTTGTGTACTTCCACCAGCGGACGAGAAGGTGATGCAAACATCAAAATATGCGCCAACGCCTGGAGCCAGTGGTCGGGCAGTCCCATCACCGCTCGAGCCTCTGGCGTAGTCAGTACGTCCTCGGCGTCCTCGTTTCCATCGAAAAAGATGCGGCCGGCGGAGCTGTTGACCGTAACATTCGAAAGGTCGATGCCTTCCCATGCGGTCTCGGCGAGGCTGAGGGTGTTGTCGGTGAGGGCGCTGAAGATCCGTGCCGCACTCGACGACACGTTCGCACCTGCGCCCATCATGCGGCCTGCCGCCCCTCCGACCTCCTCGGCCACGTCCGAGGCGATGCTCATAAAACGTGTGAACAAGGGGCCCCACGCTGTAGTCAGTAGCACCGCCATGATGAGCACAGCACAGCTGCAGCTGCCGCTGCAGCTGGAAGACATCTTAAACAACTTCCACAGGTACCACACTGAGGAAACTCGTCGGCGGGTCGGCTGCGGCCTGGGGGTCGCCCAGGAGGTCGGCACTCCAGGCGCCGCCTTGGTCATCGGCGGTGTCGCCATGCCCGTCGGCGGTGGCGTCGGCGTCAGCCCAAAAGGTGAAACCAAACTGGTCGGAGTAGGTGGGTAGCTCGGTAGTACCCAGGACGAGTGCCCGGAAGAGAAAGGTGATGGCGGTGGCGTACTCGATCTGGCTGTCGGTAGCGTCTCTGGTGTAGCCCACGACCCGTCAGCCAGGCGTCTGGAGCCCTTCGGCGCCATGCAGCGCCCGTAGCGCACACCAGGCCCAGCGTTGGCCGGCCCAATCGAAGGCTGGACCCCGCCCACCCGACTTGAGCCCCACGGCTATGTGGGCGGCCTGGACCATGTCGATGTATACTCGAAGGGAACTGTCCACCTTTCAACGGCCTGTTTCTCGAATCTGCTAAGGACATACCCCACGCTGTGGCCTCTGAAACGAAACCTGCTCGGGCACTGTGGGGGGCCCATCCCATTGGTAGGTTACACTCCGACTGGATGCGAGCGAGCAACTTGCGGTACTTCTCGAGGGTGTAGGGGAACATGCGGCCCCCTGGGGGCGCGTGGGCCTTCAGGGTCATCAGGAGATCCACCAATGCAGGGCTCGAGGCCTCCAGGATGGCGTTCGACTGGGGGCGCTTCGCTTTGGTGTTCGCCCTGATACCCAAGCCTACTATCAGGGGCCCTCGACCTCGACCGTACCCAGACTCCTCGGGGAAGACGAGATCGGACGTGACGATATCCAGCATCTCGCTGGGCCGCATCCCCACTTTTCCCTGCAACATGAGGCCGATGGCCAGGCGAGGCTCTCCGAGTGCGCTGAGCCGCACGCTGACGAAAGCCTGGGCGGTGCTCACCATCGGCACTGTGTGCTTGGTCTGGTGCTGTAACTCCCAGCCACGCAAGGCGGCGTGGCATCTGCAAAGGCGGCCCTTCAGCGGCGGAAACTTGAATTCGATAGCGGCGAGCAGGGAGGTGAAATGACTCTTGAGCAAGTCCACTGAGGCCTTGTACTCCATGATCGTGTCGTCCCACTCGTCAGGGCTCCAGGGGCGGGCCCCCCTCGGCCACGCACCACTGGTAAAACTCCGCTGCTCGCTTGCGATAGGTTAGCAATGTCTCAGGCTGCACGCGGCCCTCCAGGTGCTTGTCGTCTGGCACCCTCGGGCTCGAAAAAGTCAGTTCTGGATGATGCGCACGCCGCGCGCGTCCACTCTTGGCACCGGGGCGTTGTGCCCCTCTGAATCCTGGCCACATCCTCTCATACGTGAGAGGCCATCCGCGGGCATCCTCTCGGTCTCCACCCAGGGGAGGTGCATCCTGATCTCCGTGGCGCTCGACAACGCGCACCTCCGCCTGAGTAAGTAGTTCACGGGGCCGGCGGCCGATCGGCCTTTGGCCGCAGCGCCCGCGAAAGCCATGTTGTCCTCGAGGCTGAGGACCTTCGAGCGGTGAGCCTCTGGCAGGAGCGCCAGACGCGACAGGACCTTCAGCGCGGCCCGCCCTTCTCCCAGCACGATGTGGTCAGGCACCTTCCAGCGGCCCGACTCGACCGGGATCCAGGAGGCCTCTCCGTCGATCCAACCCCTCTCAACTGAGCTCACTGGCAGGAAAGGCCGTAGCGTCTCAGGGCCTCGCTCCAGCACCTTCTGCAGTTGTCCCGGCTTGGCGACGGCCACGCCAGGGCGAGTACCAGCGTTCCACAGCTCCTCTACGATCTTCGAGTTCGCCGCGGCCACGACGATGCCGTAGCCGCCCGCGTCGAAGTCCTGCGCACCCTCGGCGTCCGAGGCGAAGACCATCGGTAGCAGCGGGGCCCCCAGGTCAGCGTAGAACCCCATGATACCCCGCCGCATGGCCACGGCCTCGCGGCGGGCCGACGGCCACCACTGTCTCCAGCGCGGGCCCTCCTGGCGTGCGAACTGAAACAGGTGCCGAGGCGCCGACAGCCAGTGCCTGGCCAGCAGCGCCGCCCAGATCCAGACCCCGATGACCGACGCCAGGTGGTCCAGGTGCACCCAGTCCCGGCTCGTGAGCAGTAGCAGCGCCTCGTACATGAGCGCCGCCTTGCGCTTCGGGACCCGCACTCGTGCGGGGCTAGACTCCACCTCGTAGCCCACGATGCGATCCACCATGCCGTGCTCCCTCCTATCCTTCACGACGAAGCCCACGTCCTCCAGCGCGTCTGCCACCTGGTGGACCAGCTTGTCGACCTTCTTCTCGCCTGACTGCTGGGACCCGCCGTCCGCTGCGATCAGGCCGTCGTCGATATGGAGGTAGAAGCTCGTGCCCCTCGCGCCCAGCACTGCCCCGCGGCCTCGCGAGGACGTCTCGTTCAAAAAATGAAAAGCGCCGAGGTCCAGGGGCCCTGAATAGCACGTGATTCTCTGACACTTCACTCCGTCTCGTACGTGTCCTGTTGGCCCGCCGCCGGTCTGCGCCATCTCCGACAGCGTGGCCACGATGCCCTCTGCTATCCACCTGCGCAGTCGAGGTGGGTAGGTGGCCAGCTTGGTCGCCCGAAAGTTCCCGTTAACCTCACCGTAGCTCAGCTCGTGTGTGTGGGCGCCGTCGCGCCGTAGTGCTTCGGTGGCCGCCAGTCGTGCCGCACCTGTGACCCTCGTGGGCTTCTGCGAGGGCCCGCCCATCATGCATTGGTCAAAAGAGATGTGCCGCGCTCCCGTCCTGGACTCCAGGCCCTTCAAAATCTCGGTGTCGAAGATGGACGGATACGGGTCCTCCCCAGGGTCGTCTGGATGCTCGAGTGCCCAAGTTCCCCCGCGGTCCCCCACCCCGCCGCGCAGCGCCAGGTGGTTGACCATCAGGCGGTTGCCCTCGCCCAGTCTCTCCACCTCGGAAGGCCGTAGTCTCTCGCGGGGTAGCCCCCATGCGTACTTCCCTCGGCGGCGCAAGGGTCGTGGGCCTCCAGGCCTCAACCTCGCGCGGCTCCAGGTCGAGCAGGGGGGGCCGCCCAGGATCACGTCCACCAGGCCCTCGGCCACCAGGGACCAGAGCAGCTCAAAGGTGTCGACGCGCCCGAGGTCCCACCGCGAGTCCTCGGCCAGGTCCACCGAGATCATGAGCACCTTCAGCGCCAGGTCGGCCATCATCGCCTCGACGTAGTGCTGCACGTCCTGCCCCCTCCGGGCCCCCGCGAACAAGTGCATGACCACGAAGACACGGAACTCCCGACGCCGTGCGTGGCGCACTGCCTCGCACCAGCTCGCCACGGACTTCAGCATCTGGTATCCGGCCTGCCACGCCAGAGTGTGATCATGCTGCGGGTCCACCAGGCTGCGCCTCAGCGTCATGGAGCACATTCTCGCGTTGATTGACATCAGGATGTGCACGCTGTGGGAGCTGCCCATGACTAAACGGCGCCACATCGGGTAGACCCAACTCTCAGGATCCAAAGAGTCTCGCTGGCTGGGCGACAGACGCCAACAGACGGCGGACGCCCTCACGGGCGGCACGCACTGCCAGCCCCACATCCAGCTCGGAACCTCGACGAAAGAGAAGGCGTTGCTCTCGTCGAACGCCGCGGCCGCCCAGTCGCCCGACGGGACGTGCAGGCTGGCCAACGCACCTCCTCCGTGTAGTCCGTGTTCGGCTCGACCCCTCACGTCCTGAAACATATAGTTAGCCGCCGCCATCATGATGATCTTACGCTGCCGCCCGCTGGTCTTCTTGCCCACCGTGCTGAAGCCCGCGATGGCCTTCACCTCCTGCGGGCCCCCGAAGTGCCCCAGGTTGGGCGGCATGTCTGAGCGGCTGAAATACTTCTCGTACTCCTCCTGAGTTCCTCCAACGAAACCGAACTTGGCCTGCAGCTCCTCGAAGATCACGCGGCTGCGCAACTCCGTCGGGGCGACCACAAGCCCCTCGTCGCCGTAGTACCTGGCCTCCTTGCTCGAGCGCCTCGAGCATGTTCACACTCTTCACTACTTGCGGCTCATCAATGTCCTCCGCTCTCAGGGCCTCATGGGTCGACAGGCGGGCAGGCTTGCCATAGCCCACCTCCTCCGCACGAGCTAGCTCCAGCACCGCGGGGACGCCTGTCAGACCGCAGTCCCGGCGCGCCTCTGCCAGCCGCTCAGCTTCTCGTAGAGCTACCCTATGCACCTGGCCGTGCAGCCCCCGCATGTTCTCCGACAAACTCTCCTTGCGGCGGGGGCGGGTGAGGTCCTTGCACGAGCCCGTGTCCATGGAGTTGATCCCCTGCACGAACTCGTTGGCGAGAGCCCACAGGGTGAGCTTCCGCTTGAATCGATGCCGAAGTCGACGAGATCGGCTCGTCATCTGGGTCGGGCGATCCACCAGCGTGATGGGAAAGAACGCGTCTTGTCCCGGCTGAGCCGAGATCACCTGCTGCAGCGAGGAGTGTAGATCGTCACGCACTCTAGGCACCCACGTCGCTGGAGGGCTCCGCGCCCCGACGGCAGACTCGTCGGGGCGCGCCGCGAGCCCCTACTCATGCTTGGAGTCGGCGGACTTGCCGCCACGGCCTCCACCTCGCCCACCTCCGCAACCGTCGCCTCGACCGCCGCCCTCGTCGTTCTTGCGCCTGTGGCGTGCCTCAGCCTCGACTCTCCCCCTGCGCTGGTGCTCGATCTTCGAGCGCATCGTCGCTGAGGCCACCATCCACGTCGGAGCCACGTCGGCCGAGCCGCCAGGCGGTGCGATGCCCAACATGTGCTGGGCACCGACGCGGTCGCCGCTCCGCTGCTCGTACACGTATGCCGCGAGGCGGCGGAGGCCGATCTCCATCATGCCGTCCTTGGCCAGCACCTGCATGATCTCCAGATCGCCGCCGCAGTCGCGGAGGCGGAAATCGACCGACGTGGCAAGAGTCCACAGGTCGACCCACACTGGGCTGGTCCGACTCCCCTGGTAGCGCTGGGCGATCCAGCCACGTGCACTCGTCGACCCCTCACCTCTCATCGCCCTGTAGATCTCGGGGGCCGCTCGCTGGAGGTCCGCTGGTAGCGAGGAGCCCCATCGCGTCTCCTCCGAGCCTCCCGCCGCGGCGGCCAGGCCCTGGCTGGGGGTGGACTGCCAGATGCCTGCGCCAGCGGTCAGCGCGGCCTCCGACGCGAGGCAGTCCAGCGCGGCCCCGAGCTCCTCATGGCGGGGGGTCGTCACCGTCTGCTCGCCTACGTAGCCGGACCCCGTCAGGAGACACTTCACCTCGGGCACCAGCTGCCCGCTCGAGTCCATCGCGTGGACGTTGGCCCCACATGTAGTCTTGGCCCCGGGCGTTCGCGAACGCCGTCAGGAGCTCCTTCACCTGCTTGACCTGCTGCCGGACCTTGCTGTCCAGCTCGGGCGGCCTGTGCTGAGGAACGTATGGCGGGCTACCCGCAGCGGCTGCGGCGCCCGCCTCTGGGGCGGCCGGGGCGGCTAGGCCCGCCCGCGCTCCCAGCGCGTCCAGGCTCGCGGCGTCCGCGGGCGCCTGGGTGGCCTGACCCACTGGGGGCCCGACGGGCCCTGTGGCTGGCCACGCCATCGTCACGCCCGGCACCTGCGGGATCCCCGGCGGCGGCGCCCCCACGTCGGCCCACCCGTGCATGGCACCGTCGGGCGGACCGCCGCCAGGGAAGCCTCCACCTGGCATGCCCATCGCTCCCGACAGGGCCAGCTGCTGCATCTGGGCCGTGAGGGAGGCCATCTGCGCCTTCGTCGCCTCCTGGTCACAGTTGAGCCACCAAGCCTGGCGCGCGACCACCAGCCCGCAGACGGTGAGGCCCGCAAGGCGGGCCCGCCCCGTCGAGCCCAGCTGGGCGGCAAGGGCCCCTCCTCCGCCCGCCAGGGCTAGAAGTCCCCACGCCGCCGCGAGCCACCAGCTGCCCAGGCTCGCGTCGGCGGCGGGGCCCTCTGGGGCGGGCGGCGGCGGTTCGCCTCCTGGGGCGGCGCCCAGCCCGGGCGGCGCGGCCGCCGCAGCCGCTTCGCCCCCCAGCGTCATGGCGGGCCCGTCTGGTGGAACGCAGCGGCCCCCCTCGGGTGCCGTGGAGAGACCTGCAAGAGGGCGCCCGCGGAGGCACCTCGAAACTCTGATCAATGAGTCATGGTGCCTTGAACTTGAAACGGTTTCGGGCGCAGGCGAGACCTGGAGACAACGCCCGAAACAACAATGCATATCCCACCCTTTGGCCCCTTCGCTAACCTATCTGAAAATCAACGTTCACAAACTCACTCACCCATACATGTTCGCAATCCGTCGCTGCGGTAGGAGACGACCGCATCAGAAAACAGCTTTTCTATTTCGCTCGTTGTAGGGGTCGCAATCGAAGCTCTGCTTGAACACGAGCTTTACGATCGAGTGTCCTGTTCGACGGGCAAGGAAGGATCTGCGGCACTGCCTTTCCACTTCTCGAGCCGCTCATCGACGCGCTCGAGCCCGCGCCCTGCGCAGACCTGACATCGCGCCGATCGATCGCATAGCTTGCTTCGTCGAAATCGGGCCCTGCTGTTTGTGCTCGAGGATGGGGGCAGAGACGACGACTTGGATTTGCGCGGGCACAAATCCGAGCGTCTCTGTGATGAGCAACAACTAAGCGACTACATCGGCCAACTTCTCTGCGATCAGCAGGGCGTGTCTCGGGCGAGCCCCGCCCCGCGTCGAGCTGCCATTGGGGGGGCGTGGGGGGGGGGCTTTTGGCGGCCCCGCGCCCCCGCCCCACCCCCCCTCTCCGCGCAAGTCTCTGGACCACCCTGTCATCCAATTCTGCGAGAACAGGACTGGGTTGAAGGAGGGCGGTGGTGCCCCGAATTCCGGCAAGTCTTTCGACTTCTGCTTCCAGGATACTACTGGGCCTGCCCGGCCAGCGACCCTTGCTGCAGGTGGTGGCGGGCGCCCGGGAATCGAGATTATCCATCCATCTGCGGGCGCAGCCACAGCCTCCGTAGCGATGCTTGGGCCCAGGATGCCCGAGATTTGGCGGCCTCGGGAGAACCTTTGCTGCGCTCCGCCGCGATGGTGCGGCCGAGGTCCTAGATGATCGAATCGATGGCCTGTCCAGCTGTGCCCTCGGATCGGACCCCTGCCGCAGAATCTTATGTTCAGATGTTATCCTGGCTGCTGGGCTGCGGCGAGCCCGACCCCGATCCTCGCGCTGGCGACGCCCTGGAAGTCGACTGGCGAGTTCTGCACACTGGCCACCTGGCAAGTGCGTTAAGAAAGGCCATGCTTACAGGTAGCGCAACTGACGCTGGCGAGCCTGCCTCGAAGCCACTGGAAGGGGGGCGGGGCCCCGAGGGATTTCCAACCAGCTCTAACTTTCGCAGCCTGATTAATCGCCCGAACCCATGCGATGACTGGGGGGCAAGCCCTCGGAATCGAACTGCGTCAAATCGGTGCGTCGGTCGCGAAACTGACCGAGTGCTCGAGATCTTTCGCGATGGCGAGATAACGAGAATCGGGGATCGACTGCGGCTGCCACTGCTGCGTCTGCTGCTACCGCTGCCGCTGCTTGCAGAGAGGCGAGGTGGCATCAGTTAGCAGGGGGTCCGCATGCTGGAGAGCTTGCTCACTTTGAGTCCAAAAACTTGGCCGCTGCTGCGGTCAACAGGGCGGTGCCGAGGGCGGCCTCTACGGCTTCTGCAGCGCGGGAATCATGCAACTATCGGCACCTTGGATGACCGGGCAGACGGGCCTGCGAGGAGACTCAGGGCAGCGGGCGACGGCCTGGACCTTCCCCGCCCGTATTCGTTGATCCAGAAATTATCCAAGATACTTTGGGTTTCTCCCTGCGGAACACAGGGGCTCGGGGGGAAACAAGCTCGAGGGAGGCCCTGTGGAAGTACGAGTTCACGCGTTCGATCTTGGAAGGGGGCCAGGTTAGAGCCCCCGCAAAGACGGTCGGTGAACGTGCCAAGTCCTGCTGCACGGCGATGTCTGCTATGAGTCCCAGATTGGTTGCGCCCAGCCCCTCTGCCGACTGGGACTTAATTCAAACAGTGCCTAGCTTGGCGAACCTTGACGACTCGAGGCAGATGCCCGCGGAGCAGCTCCTGTCCACTGTCTGGGAAGGACATGGGCTGAGTGTAGAAGCCGAGCTGTTCATGACGTGGATGGTCACACCGCTGACTGGCTCGCCGTCGTCGTTGGCGCTGGCAGGAGGGATTTGTTGAAGCCACCCACGCCTGTGGCATTACTGAATTCTCCGCGCAATGATGTTCCCGTTGGTGAGTCTGTGTTCCCGAACACAAATCAATGATGCATCA
>CAUYUJ010020099.1:80821-130821 GCA_963575745.1 Prorocentrum cordatum | reverse complement strand
GCAGGCCCACCGCCCGGCCATGCTGTCTGGGCGCCCGCGGGCGCCCCTGGCGGCGAGGGGAAGCTCCGCCGCGGCGCTCCGAGAGGCCGGGCGGCGGCCAGCAGGCCGGAGGGCCCCGGCTCCAGCGCGGCCTCCAGAGGCGACGACGGCGAAGGGTCGCGGGAGGCTCCGTCCCCAGCAGGCTGCGCGGCGGTCCGCCAGCACGAGTGTTCCAGCCGCCCTGGCGGGCAGTGCTCCGGGTCCCCGCGCCAGCGGGGCGACGCAGCAGAGGAGGCGCTGCTGCCGATGGGCTGCGCTGCCGCCAGCCAGCACGAGCGCTCCAGCAGCGCGGCGCCTCCCGCGGGCTGCGCTGCGGCCAGCCATGTAGAGTGCTCCAGCGACGTGCTGCTTCCCGCGGGCCGGGCTGCGGCCAGCCAGCCAGAGTGCTCGAGCGACGTGCAGTTTCCCGTGTCCTGTGCGTTGGAGAGCCAAGAAGACGAGTGCTCCAGCAACGGCGGCACAGAGGCGGCCGTCGCAAGGATCGCCCCCGCTGGCGGCGCCAGCGGGGCCCTCAGGCGGCCTGCCTGGGCCAGGCACGGCCCGAGGAGAAACGGCCGCCCAGGGCTGCCTCTGCTTGGCGTTCTCGCCCCCAGGAGCGTACGGGCACCTGGCGGCGCAGGGGCCGCCCGCAGCGCAGCGCCCCGATCCTGCTCGCCCAGCGAGGCCGCCAGCTCCGCGAGCGGCGCCGAGAGGTCGACCCTGGCCGGCGGCTCGCCTCCCAGGCCCGCCGCCCGCGGGGGCGCCCGCTGCCTGTCGGCGGGCGCCTCCTCGCCCATGGTCAGCGGCCTGGGCCGAGGCCGCGAGCGGCTCTGCGAGGGCACCGCCTCGACAGCCGCCAGCGGCTCGCTCGGTCGGGGCCGCGCCGCCGGCCCGAGGAGCGCGGCAGGCCGCGGGGCCACCGCGCCCGGCGGCGAGGCAGCCGCACCCGCCTGCGACGGCGCCGCCCACTCTGGCCACGGCCCAGCTTCGGGCAGCCGAAGGCGTGCCGCTGCCTCGGGGGGGGGGGGGGGGGGGGGCGGCGCTCGACGGCGGCGCACCTCCTGCGGCGCGCGGGGCATCTCAGAAGCCCTCCCTCGCGCATGCTGGGAAGCCCCGCCGCCTGCTGAGTATGCCTGTGCCCTTCGCGCTGCCTTCCTGGGCTCCTCCTCCTCCTCCTCCTCCTCCTCCGCCGCCGCCGCGCGCCGCCGCCGGGCGCGCCGCCGCCGAGCCGCCGCCGCCGGGCGCCGTGCCGCGCGGCGCCGGGCGCCGCCGCGGGCCGCGGGCCAGGTGGTTGTGACGTAGGAGGTCTGAATCCCCCCCCACCTGGCCCAATGCGCGCCCGCGGCGGCCACGCCGCAGCGTCCGCGGCGCGGGGTGCAGCTCCAGCAGCCGCGGCGGCGCCAGGGGGCCGGGCCGCGGGTCGCGCCCGGTCAGCGGTCAGCAGCCAGGGCAGGCGCGCTTACGCGCGCCGCGCGCGCCGCGCTGGCGGCGCGCCGGGGTTCGCGGCAGGCGTCCGCCGCGCCGCGCCGCCCCGCGGCAGCACGGCAGTCCGCCAGGCTTCGGCGTTGCCCCGCTGCAGCGCGGCAGAGAGGCTTTGCCGCGCGGCCGCGAGGACTTGTGGGTCCCCGGCAGACCAAGTGCGCAGCAGGGCCTGCGCCTCCTTCCCAGGCTGGCCCAGCGTCTCGAGTGCGAAGGCGAGGAGCGCGGGCCCTGGGTAGCGCCGGTGCTTGCGCTCTTCGGCCGCTGCGGCCGCGGCGCCGCCCCTGGTCGCGCGGCTGCGGCCCGCGCCCGTGCCAGCCCCGAGCGCAGCGTCGGTGACCGTGACGTCGACGTACTGCCGCCCAGCGACAGGGTCAACGTAGGCCACGTCCAAGCGCGCGGCTTCCACGCTGCCGTCCGGGCGGGCGCGGTCCCAGGCGGGCACGGCCTGCTCGGCGTCCACGCCCGCGGCGCCCTGCTCAGCCAGCCAGCCGGCCAGCCAGTCGCGCACGCCGTCGTGCTTCTCGATGGCCAGGCCGCCCGCGGGGCAGCCTACCGCGTGGCCGGGGTCCGCGCGCAGGTCGCAGCCGCAGACCGTGCCGTCGCTCCTCCGCCGCAGGCAGGTGGGGCTGGCTCCCTCGGGCAGTGGCAAGCGCAGCCGGAGGGCGAGCGCTGGTTGCAGGTGCTTGTCAGCCAGGAGGTGGTCTTGCCGCGTCGGGGGCAAGAGGAAGGCGCCCGCGCCTTTGCCGCCCGCGGAGCGGAGGCTGGCGGCTTCGCTCGCGGGCAAGGAGGCCAGCAGGCGGGCGCGTCGCTGCTGCTGCGCCGGCTGAGTCAAACGCTTCTGCGCCTTCTCCCGGCGCTCGGCTGCGGCGTAGACCCAGGCAATGGCGCTCGCCCCAGCCAGCCGCCCCGCTTGCTCGGCCGTCGCCCACGTCTGAGGGCAGGCGGCGGCGAAGGCCTGGAGGCTGGGCTTGCCGAGCTCGCGGCGCACCTCCGCCAAGCACGCCTGCCAGGAGCCCACGAACGCGGGCAGACGTCGCTCCTCCAAGCTGTGCAGGCCAAGCCCGCTGCCCGCCAAGGGCAGGAGGGCCACCCCGCGCGCAGTCGCGGTGAGCGGCTGCCCCAGCGCACCCTGAGCGTGCTCCAAGACTCTATCGTCGTAGGCGCGGGCCCAGGCCTCGTCGAGCAGGTGCGCGCGCGCGTGGTGGAGGGCCGCGCCGTTGACGAACGTGCGCAGGAGCACAAGCTCGTCCTGCAGCCGGAGGCCGTGCCCGCGCAGGTGTTCCAGCTTCGCCAGGAATGCGCGCAAGTGGCCAGCCGCCGACTCGGGCGCGGCCGCCGTGCCAAAGCTCGTCCGCCCGGGATCCTGGCCGAGGTCGTCTTCCGCCGCCCCGCCGCAGACGAACGGCAAGCGGCCGCCTACGCACTTGAGCTCGGCCACCGCCGCGGTCGCGAGACCTGGCGGGAGCTGCAGCCCGCGCGGGTCCCACACCTTGGTCTTGTCGGCGTTGAGGCGGAGGCCGCGCGCTGCGAAGAGAGCCGGGGCGTCGGCGAGGGCCGCGGCGAGTGCTTGCGGCGTGCCGACGACAAACACGTCATCGAGGTAGGCCACTACCTTGATGTTTGGGTCGTGCTGGAAGGCGGCCGCCGCCAGCTCCTCGTAGAGCCTCGCCGTGGCTGTGGCGTAGAAAGCCGGGGACAGGGGGCAGCCCTGGTCCAGGCCGCGTTCCGCTGCCACCTCCGCTGCCGCGCCGCCCGCGTGAGCGCCGTGCGTGGTGCCCCCGCCGTACCAAGCCGAGGCGAGGCGCGAGAGGGGCGGCAGGCGCCGGGTGACTTCCCGGAGCACGACATCCCGGTCGATCTCGGTGAAGGCGTTGGCCACGTCGAGTGACAGCACTGCGCTGTTCTGGGCCTTCTCCACAGAGCAGTTCACCAGCTTGTGCATGACCTCCACGCCGTTGCGCCAGCCAACCCCGTACTGGTGCGGCCCCACCGCCTGGGCGATGAGCTCTTTGTGTTTCTTCGTCGCTGCCTTCGCCGCCATGCGTCGGAGCGTCTCTCCGCAGGCGAGAGGTCGTGCCCCGCCGTCTGGCTTCTGGAGCGGGATTAGGCGGCCGCCCAGCAGCGCCGTCGAGGCAGCCGGCGGCGCCTCGCCACGCATGATGAAGGCGAGCACCTGCACCAGCGCCTCCTTCCCGTCGGTGTTCCCGCGGAGCGTCGCCCAGTGCTCAAAGCGGGCACCCGTGAGGCCCGGCCCCGAATGCCGCGGGAACTTGTTCAAGTGCCCGGCGGCCTCCTCCGCAGCCTCGGCCTCCCAAGCCTCCTATGGGTGTTGCGGCGGAGGCGGCGCTCGCGGGGCTCCGGCTTCTGGGAAAAGGCTGGCCAGGCGGGCGCGCGCCTCCGCCCCGACAGCCAGCTTCCCTGGGCCGCTCGCGGCCGCGGCGGCCCGAGACACCTCCCCAAGCATGATGAGTTCGTGCACCCGCTTGGTCTGGGTTGCGGCGTCCGGTGGCCGCCGGCCGCCGTCGCCGCTGTCGCCGGGGCGCGCTGTGGCCGCCCAGAGCCCCACCCAATCACCCGCCCATGCTTGCCGGATTCTGGCGGTGGTCACTCCCAGGGCGGTGGGTCGATCGGCGTGCCGGTCATCGCCAGCAGGAGGGATGGCGAAGAGAATGCGCGGTAGGAGCAGCAAGCGCGCCCAGGCAGCCTCTCGGGCCGGGTCTGTGGCCACCGCCTTCAGCGCCGCGGCCATCAGCTCGCCAACGGCCACGGTGAGGCTGTCTGGGACGGCCGTCCATGCGGGCACGGGCTCGCGGAGGGCGCCCTGGAGGTCGACGGTGTCCCACCACGTCAGGCCTGGGAGGCTTCCGGCCTCGGCGGCGACGGCGTGCCGGGGCTCAGGGTCCCCCGAAGGTGCGTCGGCGGCGCTGGGCTGCGGCATTGTGGCGTCCACCATGCACGCGAGGGCCTCCGCGCGCGCCTCCTCGGGCAGCGCGGCCAGACCCTGGACCGCGCCTGCCGGGATGCCTCCAGGGATGCAGGCAGGATGTCGGAAGTAGCGGTCCGGGTTGGCGCGGCTCGCCAGCCGCACCTCCTTGTGAGCGAAGCCTTGACAACAAACGTAACACATTGCAACATGTTTCCGAACAGGCTGCAGAGTCGCCGTCCAAGTACTCCCCCTGGGGCGGCGCGCGGCGCGTGGCGGCCGGGCGGCAGCGGCGGCGGGCGGTGCAGCGGCAGCCCCTGCGGCGCTCCCCGAAGCAGCAACGGCGCCAGGTGCGCCGCCAAGATGAGCTGCTCCGGAAGGCGCGGCACCAGCCGCCCCACGCAAGTTCTCCACGCCCCTGACGATGTCCGACATCACCTCGTCCTCATCCTGCATCTCCTCATCCTCGTCCGCCGCATCGCCCGGGCCCACGTTCACATCGTTCTCCATCTCGTCGAAGAAGTTCCTGAAATTTCCTCCTCCTCCTCCTCGCCGGTCGCGGGGGGGTGCCGCCCCCGCGGGCGTGCTGCAGCGGCGGCCGGCGTTGCCGACCCGCCGCGGCGCGCGAGCCCGGCCCCCAGGGCGGCCGAGCGCAGCCCGCGATCCGATCGGCGCGATCGGAGCGCGGCAGATGACGATCGCACGGGGGGGGGGAAGGCCGGCGCCTCCTCCTCCTTGAGCCACCTCCTCCTCCTCCTCCTCCTCCTCCGCCTCCGCCTCCCCTCGTCTCTTCCCCATCTCCATGTCTCCTCCTCTTCCTCCTCCTCCTCCTCCTCCTCCTCCCCCCTCCCTCCCTCCCGCCCTCCCCCGCCTCCGTCCTCCCTTCCGTCCTCCCTCCTCCTCCTCCTCCTCCCGCCTCCTCCTCCTCCTCCTCCTCCTCCTCCTCCGCCTCC
This sequence comes from Prorocentrum cordatum, assembly GCA_963575745.1. Lineage (NCBI taxonomy): Eukaryota > Dinophyceae > Prorocentrales > Prorocentraceae > Prorocentrum > Prorocentrum cordatum. Next base: position 125,445 of record CAUYUJ010020099.1, on the reverse strand, counting down.
TCGATCATCTCATCATCAACATCATCCTCATCCTCATCCGCATCCTCATCCCATACCTCATCCTCATCCTCATCCTCTCCTCATCCTCATCCTCATCCTCATCCTCATCCTCATCCTCATCCTCCTATCCTCTCCCTCTCCTCATCCTCACCTCATCCTCATCCTCATCCTCATCCTTATCCTCATCCTCATCCTCATCCTCATCCTCATCCTCATCCTCATCCCATCCTCATCCTCTCCTCATCCCCAATCTCCATCCTCATCCTCATCCTCATACCTCATCCCTCATCCTCATCCTCATCCTCATCCTCATCATCCTCATCATCCGCATCATCCTCATCATCCACAACATCATCCTCATCATCATCATCATCAAATCATCATCATCATCATCATCATCATCATCACATCGCATCAACCCCATCGTCATCATCATCATCATCATCATCATCATCATCATCATCATCATCATCATCATCATCATCATCATCATCATCATACACATCATCATCCCCCCCCCAAAGATCATCACATCCCCCTCTTCCTCCTCCTCCTCCTCCTCCTCCCTCCCCCCATCCCTCCCTCCCTCTCTCCATCCCTCCCTCACCCTCCTTTCCTCGCCTCCTCCCTCACCTCCCCCATCCCTCCCCGGCCCCCCCCTCCCTCCTCCTCCCTATTCTCCCCTCCCTCCCTCCCTCCTCGCTCCCATCTCCTCCTCCCTCCTCCACCTCCTCCTCCTTCCTCCTCCTCCTCCTCCTCCTCCCGTCTCCGTCCTCCTCCTCCTCTTCCTCCGCCTCCTCCTTCTCCTCCTCCGCCTCCTCTTCCTTCTCCTCCTCTCTCCTCTTCCTCCTTCTCCTCCTCCTCCTCGCCACTTCTTGGCACGGAGCATGTGGGTCCTGAGGAGAACGGGTCCCAGGTCACCTCACTTCGTGTCTCGCGCCCCGCGCTGCGCGCTCATCTTGGCACCCTCTCGCGCCGTCGCGCCTTCGCCCCCCCCTTCCCCGGACAAGGGCAGCCCTCAAGTCCAGGCCGCGACCCCCATGATCTGCGCGCCCCTGGGGGTTGCCCAATCAGCGTCTTGGCGTGGGGCAGGCGGGCCCCGAAGGAAGACGGGTCCTGGGCCCCGAGGCCTTCCCCCAGTCATCCAATCGCGTTGCCGGCGGCGCGAGCTGCCCGAGCTGCCGCGGGGAGCCCCCGCGCCTCGTGGGGCAGGTCTCTGGGCGCCTACCGTTGCAAGGGCGTGGTTGACAAGAACTGGCTTCGCCACGGTTACACCCATGAGCTTATGCTCTGGCCGACGGGGCTGTGCGGCAGCGCTCTGGCTGCCGCGCGACGCCAGCTCCTCATCCTGAGTCGGGGACGCACTGACCCATGTCAACAAAAACCCGAGTCAGTCAGGCCTTGCAGGATCCTGCAAGATCCTGCAGGATACTGCGCGATCCTGCACCCAAGCCCGGGTCAATGCACCCCTGGCCCTGCAGGATCCTGCAAGGCGCACTGGCTGAGCCCCGTTTGCATTGACCCCCGTCCCCAGGCTACCCGAGATGAAGAAGAATAATGAAGAAGAAGAAGGAGAAGGAGGAGGAGGAGAAACACAAGAAGAAGAGGTTTAGCTGCAGCAGCCGGCCAATCGTAACTGTGACTACACCGCACGACGAAAGAGACGACATACAATTCGAAGGCGCCGTCCACGGCCGGCCGGCATGCTGCAGCACCCGGCGCCACCACAGGTAGCCAGTGCTCGTCGGCCACCAGGCGCCACAGGTGGCCGCCACGTCGCGGTGACGAACTCGCCGATGGTGATGTGCATTGTGGCGATGGTGGTGGCAGTGATGGTGGTGCTGGCAGTGATGTTGGCTGCGTTGGAGGCGCTGCCGCTGGCGGAACGTCTGCGAGGCGGCACCACGTCGGAAGGAGGCGAACGTGCCCCCAAGAAGGCCCCCTGCTGGCCCCAAGGTGGCCTCCCGAGATGGCACTGTGGCAGCCCAGGCTGGGGCCAACACGTGGCTCAGTGTGCGCCCTTTTTGGTCTGCGGGTCGGGAGCGGGCCCCTTCCGGTCAAGAGCTAAACGGGACGCGAGTAGCCCCAACTGGGGAGACGGGGCGCGGGCGGGCAGGGCCTCAGGCGGCCGGAGGGCTCAGAGTACAGCCCGGCGTGCGCCCACGCGCTCCCCAAAATGGACCGAGGGCGGCCCCGGACGGCCACGGGAGTCTCCCCACGGCGCCTCCCCGAGATCGGAGGCCGCCTTCGGGGCCTGGGCCGCTCCCCCCGGGGCGGCCCGACGTCGGAGTGCGGCTCCCTCGTGCCCCGCTTTTCAGCCCTTGGGCCCGCGGCCTCTGCGGCGATCGCCGCGCGGGAGCGCCGTACCCCAAGAACTGGATGGGGGGGGGGTGGCGCATCATGGCCCGAGGCATGTGCGCGGAGAAGGGAGGAAGAGGGGATAAGAGGAAGACGAATGAGGATAATAATAGCAAGAATAACAACATAACAACAATAATATGATCAACGCGAGCACTAACAATAAGAGATATCATACTTATAATACGAATAACAAGAATACTCACAGCAATGGAAATACTACTAACACTAATCATACCAATAATAATAATAATAAATTAATCATACATAATACTCATAATAACTAGCAAACATAATACTAAGACGAATACTCCCAATACTAACATTAAAGATAATAAGTGGCAGACAAGATCACTGAATACGAGTACAACTGATACTAAGCTACTAGTAACGATGATGCTGCTGATGATGAGGAGGATGAGAATGATCATGCTAATAATAATGATGATGTTAGCCGGCGTGGACCCCAACCAAGAGGTTCTTGCAGTCTATGCGGTGCAATCTATGTGGTACAATGTGTGCGATGCAACCTATGTAAAACAATAGATGCGGTGCATTACATGTGGTGCACTCTATGTGGTGCAATCTATGTAGTGCAAGCGGTGTGGTGCAATATCTGTGGTGCAAGCTATGTGGTGCAATTGACTACCCTGCACCGCGCTTGACCACCTCCACTGCTCGCGCAAACATCCCACCCACCCACCCGCGACTTGGTTTGCAAAATCTCTTAAAACCGTGACGGTGGGTACCAAATGGCACTTGGCAACGACAGCGACGCCGACGACGACAGCGACAACGACGACGACGCCGCCGACAATGACTACGACGACACCGACGACGTCTCCAACGACTTCGACGACGCCGACAACGACGACGACGACGACGGCACCGACGACGACGACGCCGACGCCGACGACGACGACGAAGACAACGACGACGACGATGACGACGCCGACGACGACGACGACCGACGAACGACGAGCGCGACGACGCACGACCCGACACCGACGACGACGACGCGCGACGACGACGACGCCGACGTCGACGACGACGAAGACGACGACGACGACGACGGCGGCGACGACGAACGACCGCCGACGCGACGACGACGAAGACGACACGGACGCCGACGCCGACGACGACGAAGACGACGACGACGCCAACGAAAACGACGACGACGGGAGGAGGACGACACGGCGACGACGACAACGACGACAACGACGACAACGACGAGGGAGGAGGGAGGACGGCGACGACGCGAACGACGAAGAAGGAGGAAGGACGGCGACGCCGACGACGACAACGACGAGGGAGGAGGGAAGACGACGACGACAACGACGACGACGACGACGGCGACGAAATAGGAGGGACGACGACGAGACGCCGACGACGGACGACGACGACGACGAGGGAGGAGGAGGAAGGACGACCACGGCGACAACGACGATGGAAACGACCACGACGCCAAAGAGGACGACGACGACGAACACGAGGAAAGACAGAGGACGACGTAGGCGACGACGACGACGACGACGCGGGAGGAGGGAGGACGGCGACGACGACGACGACGACGCAAGAGCGCGCGCGCACGCTTTTGTGTTTTTGTAGGTTTTTTGGACACACGATTTTGAAATCCTTCCGAAACCGAAAGGTTTTGAAGGATTTCGGCATACGCGCGCGACGACGCGCGCGTCTGCACTTCGTCTCATTTTTTGCAGAGGATTCTCGCGACGGCACGCGCGCAAGGGCGTTCGACAGATTTCGACATGCGCGCGAAACCCGTTTGGTAGCAATTTTGTGAAAATCTTGAAAAACCTGTGGTTTTCTTAAGATTTCGCAAGAGCTCACGCGTAAGCTTGTTTAGCACATCAGTGTTGCGAAACCCTATGTTTTTGTATGTTTTTGGGAAACTCGATCGCGAAATCCTTCCGACACCGAAGGTTTTTGAAGGATGTCGGCATGCGCGCGCGTCGACGCGCGCGTGTGCACTTCGTCCCATTTGTTGCAAGGGATTCGCGAAAAAGTGTTACGTTCGAGCAAAATCTGTCCCCGCGCATCGTTTTTTCAAGGGAACCTCAGGGGGGCCGATCCTGGCCCCTCTGGGATAGTGTGAATTCATACGTAGGATGGACATGTGGTCAGAATCATAAATGATTTACATACCCGAAAGGGGGGCGGAAAACGCCGGAGGGGGGTAGAGTCTATCTTTTTTTCCCTACCTAGGCTCTGCCTAGAAGGGTTCTTACTCTCTTAGCTTAAAGGGGCCGGGCAGTGCAAAGCGCCCCGGGCGGTTCCCCCAGTCCCCGCCCCGCGGTTCCCCCAGTCCCCGCCCCCTGGGTTCACCCAGCGTAGCTCAGCTTAGCTTAGCTAAGCTTAGCTTGGCTTAGCTTAGCTTAGCTTAGCTCATCTTAGCTTAGCTTAGCTTAGCTTTGCCTAGCCTAGCTTAGCTAATCGTAGCCTAGCTCGTCTTAGCTTAGCTTAGCTGAGCTTAGCTTGGCTTAGCTTAGTTTAGCATGGCTTAGCTTAGCTTAGCTTAGTTTAGATTAGCTTCGCCTAGCTTAGCGTAGCTTAGCTTAGCTTAACATACCTTAGCTTAGTTTAGCTTAGCTTAGCGCAGCACAGCATAGCGCAGCGCAGCATGAGGGCAGCATAGCATAGCATAGCATCGCCAATCATAGCATAGCATAGCATATCATAGCATAACATAGCTCTGCATAGCATCGCATAGCATATCATAGCATTGCATCGCATAGCATAACATAGCAGTGCTTAGCATAGCACAGCGCAACATTGCATTGCATAGCACAACACATCACAGCATAGCATATCATAGTATATCATATCATAGCGCAACATATCATAGCATAGCATAGCATATCATAGCGCAGCATATAATGTCATGTCATAGCCTAGCATAGCATAGCATAGCCCAGCATATCATAGCATAGCATAGCATAGCATAGCATAGCGCAGGGTAGCATAGCATAGCATAACACTACTACTACCGCTACTGCTACAACTGCGACGATGAGGAGAAGGAGGAGGACGGCGTTTACCGTTACTACTAATATTGCTCTCCTAGGGGCTCCAACTCGTAGGTAGGGTCGCCCTGGGATAATTTCAAAAGAAAGGAGAATCTAATTATGTGGGCGGCGACGAGGTGGCGACGGGGCGGCGACGAGGCGGCGACGGGGCCGCGACGTGCGGCACCGCCCGGCAAAGCCGGGACTGGGACCCAGGCGACGGGCGGCGAAGCTGGGAGGTACACTCGCCCTGGCCAGGATACGTCCCCCCTCCAGTCCCTCCCTCCCTCTTCGGCAACTGGCGGTGTTCCGGCCAAAATTCGGGCCTCTGGCGGCCATTCGGGACGATCTGGACACCCCCCGGAAGCTCTCGGCGAGGCGCGGATGCCGGAAAGCACCGCGAGGAGAGAAACCCCCCCAGAGCCGCAGGCACGCCCTCCGCAGGGCAGGGCGCGGTTCATACAAATCCTGCCGAGACTGTCATTGGAGCGTGAAGCCCTGCCCGTGTGGCCCACATCGACCACGAGACGCCCCTGGTCCGAGCGGCGATCGCTCGCCCCGCGCGCCTCGAGCCGCGCGGCGGGCACGGGCGGCGTGCCCGCTCCCGGAGGGTTCCAAAGCGGCTTTTTGGGGAGGGGGTTTTCCAGAGAGCCCCCCCCCCCGAGGGGGCCTCGGAGCCTCGTCGAAAGAAGGGGTGCGAAGCCCCTGGGGGACCCCGGGAAGACCCCCTCCCCCAAAACCCCTTTGGGAACCCTCCGGCGCTCGGCCGCCGCGCGCCGCGCTGGCCGGCCCGCTCGGCGTAGGCCGCGCCGCCCTGGGCGAGGCCGCCTCGGCCGGCCCGCCGGGCGCCGCGCCGCGCCCCGCGGGCCCGCCGCCGCCCGAGGCCGCGGGGGCGCGGGGCGCCCGGGGCGGCCTCGGGCGGAGGCCGCCGCAGCGGACCAAGCGACCGCGCTGGTGCCTCGCGCTCGCCGGCCGCGCTCGCGAAACCGCGCTCGCGGGAGCGGGGGGGGCTTCTGCGCCCGCGGCCGCGGTCGCGCTCGCGACAGCGCTCGCGCTCGCGCTGGCGCCCGCGGCCGCGGTCGCGCTCGCGGCAGCGCTCCAGGCGCTCGCGCTCGCGCCCGCCTCCGCGGCCGCAGCCGCGCCCCACGGTCGGATGGCGGGGCGCCGCAGGCCGCGTGGGCCGGCGCCAAGGTGGGCGGCGAGCCAGGGGGACAGCAGCGCCTCCTGCAGCGCAAGCCGCCTGGCGGGGTCCTCGTGCCGAGGGGGCGGGCGGGCGGACACCGACAACCTCCCGCTCATCGTCGTTTCCGTCGTCGTCGTCGTCGTCGTCGTCGTCGTCGTCGTCGTCCGTCGCGTCGTCGTCGTCGTCTCGTGGTCGTCGTCGTCGTCGTCGGTCCGTCGTCCGTCCAGTCGTCGTCGTCCCCCTCCTCCTCCTCCTCCTCCGCCTCCTCCTCCTCTTCCTCCTCCCCCTCCTCCTCCTCCTCCTCGTCGTCCTCCTCCTCCTCCTCCTCCTCCTCCTCCTCCTCCTCCTCCTCCCTATTCGTCCGCGCACACGCCACGGACCATGATCCGCCAGGCACCCTCTTCGTGGCACCCCGCACGCTTCGGCGCACTTGGTAGGGCCGCACTCCGGGCAAGATGTTCGGCGCCCGCCCGCCCCACAATAATTTTTTATAGGGCGCAATGCAAGACGCCTGCTAGTTCATGCGACGCGGTTCGGGGGCACCTCGCCCCCTTGGTCAGGCATCCGTAGCCACTTGGCTCAAGCTATCTGAGCCCATGCCTGACGAAGGGTGCCCGGGGCCCCCCCAAACGCGTCGCGTTCACTAAGAGGCGTCGTGAACTGCGTCCTTGGTAGGGCCTTTTGGATGGCTCCCCGTCGTCGCGGCAGGGTACCCCCTTCGAGTTTCCTGCCAACAGCCCCCCCCCCAGAGAGCCCGAGAGCCCCCCGAAGTCGACTGTGGGAGTTGGGAATCGACTATACAGAACTGATTTACCTAACAATTGTTTTTTCTCGCCGAGCCTACAAGACAGACGTAGTATGTCTCGACGGATTCGACGACGAAAGCTTAAAGCTTCAGGCAGATCAGTTCTGTAATCGGTCCCCATGCTCGAGCTGTGGGAGGGGGAAGGGGCGGAGGAGGTGGAGGAGAGAGAAGGGGTCCTGCCGCAGAAGCCCCTGAATGATGTCCCTCTGCTCCTCCCCCAGGGCCGCCTCCAGCCTCATGCTGTTCCCACCGTACTTTAAGGACCACATCCCAGCAACAGTTTCGAGCACCCAGAACAGTATCGAAGCAATGTCGATCGAGAGTCTCGCCTCTCAGGGCCCGGCACGTGAAAACCCTCCAGTTTCGGTACTTCCTCTGGGTGCTCGAACTTCTTTCTGGCAGTCGAGGCTAAAGTTGGTTGGAACATCATAACTCCGGCCTCACTTCGGCCGCCATGATCTTTTGCAGCGGCGCTGCGCTGCCGCTGGCTCCGAAGGGGCCCTTGCCGGTCAGCATCTCGCACAGGAGAACGCCGCAAGCCCAGACGTCCACTCGATGATCGTGCTCCTTGGAGATGGGCAGTACAGTGGAGGCCCGACCACAAGAAACCTTCCACAAGAAACCCAACCCTGAGACCCCAGGACGTCCATGGATTTTCGGCGTGGGAACGTCGCGCTCTTCATCGCAAAACCATCGAAAACCCTGGAGGCAAGCTGGGTTTTTCTTGGCATGGGCCCCCACTGTATACGCCGCCACCGCCAAATCTCAGCAGGCCCCTTTTGGCCTCAGGTCCCAGTGCACAGGCAAGCTGCTGATTACCACGAGGAGCGCGGAGGAAGCAGCGGAGCTCTGTTTTGGTCGAAGAAGCGCCTGCATGCACGAGGAGCACTGCGACGAGGAGCAGCCACGGAAGGGCCAAAGGAACAGCGAGCCCCTTCCAGACCCGAACTGTTGTCTCAGCGCCTTGGCTGTACATCGGCCTCTGGCCAGGCCGGGTAGCGACATTCACCAGGATGTGGCCCAAAATGGACCCTGCGGGGGCGCTGCGGTGACGTACAGCCGGCCCGTATCATAAGGATACGCGATGAGGATACAAGGGCCTTGGACCTTGGACGCCTATGTCGAAGCTTTTCGAGCGGGGCGCGGCCAACGAAAGTGGCCAAGGATGGGCCGAGGAGGCAAGGATGCAAGGGTACCCTTGGGAAGGGTGCCCATCCTTGCCATGCGGGTCGACTGTATGTCTTCCCCCTCTCCACACTTGAAGAGGAGCGCTACGTAGTGGTGGACCGGCTCATGAAAAGGAAGCAGCGAGCTTGAACTGGCGATACATCGCCGATATATCGGCGATAGGCTTCCGATAGCGAAGCTGGATGTTCCTGGGCAGGGTGGGCTACCAGGCCGAATCGTCGATGAATGGGCGAGTGGGGGTCGATGCATTCACCCATGAGCCCATCCCGTCCCCCCCAACGTTGTCCCTGAACTCCTCGCCCAGCAACATTTCTGGAGATATGTACTCGAGCGTGCCGCAGAAGGTCGTGCGGCTCGAATGCTGCAAGTCGGCAGACCATCCGAAGTCTGCCAGCTTCGCCGCGAACGCGCAGCAAGCCGAGGTCCCTCCCGACTCCGACGGAAGGGGTTCGTCGGAGAAGAGGAGCACGTTCTCTGGCTTCAAACCCGCCGAGCCCCTGGGGCCACCCCAAAGGGTGTGAGGCCGTTCCCCAGCCCATCACCTCCCGGAAGTGGCGGGAGGGGGAGGAGGAGGAGAAGGGGGAGGAGGAGGAGGAGGAGGAGGAGGAGGAGGAGGAGGAGGAGGAGGAGGAGGAGGAGGAGAGGAGAAGGGGGAGGAGGAGGAGGAGGAGGAGGAGGAGGAGGAGGAGGAGGAGGAGGAGGAGGAGGAGGAGGAGAGGAGGAGGAGGAGGAGGAGGAGGAGGAGGAGGAGAAGGAGGAGGAGGAGGAGGAGGAGGAGGAGGAGAAGGAGGAGGAGGAGGAGGAGGAGGAGGAGAGAAGGAGGAGGAGCAGGAGGAGCCTACTGAAATCGCGCATCGCGCCCTGCGATGAGAGATGCGCGTTCATCCTCGCGCCGTCGCGCCCACGCGCCCAACCTCCTCGGCGAAAGGCAATCCCTCTGACCCGGATCGCGTCCGCGCGAAGAAGCGCGATTGTCTTCGCGCCGCCACAGGCATCCGCGTGCGACCTCGATCCTTGAGCAGGAACCGACCGCCCCGGCATTCCTATAGGCCTACCACGAGATGTTCTCAGAACCCAAGCATGTTCTCTGATAACAAGAACAACATGCTCTTAGAACATGGACTCGACGTGTGAAAACAAGGCGGGCTCGGCCAGAAATGTTCGGAGAACATTTCGCGCAGACCAAAAGGTGCTCAGAACATTCTTTAGTGGGCCTACGGCGGAGGCTTTCAATAAGGAGGCCTTGGAGAAGGAATCCAGGGTCTGGAAGCCAGTGGAACTCCAATCGCTGATCGGCCATGGATATCACCGCCGCCCTCATCAATTAAGGAATCCTCCAGAGTCTGCAGCCTCCTGGATATATTCCTTAATCAGCGCCCCCACCGTATAGGCGAGCAGGGACGCCTCGCCGCTGCTTGTGGTGATCCTGCGCCGCCGAGGCAACTCCTCCGCCGGGAGCCCTGCCCCGGACTGCCGGCGAGCGATGGCCGCGGACGGCCCTTCGCCCGCAAGGACGGACGTGCACGGCCAGGATCATGCCGGGCCTGTCCCCCTTCAGGGGGATTGGGGGCCAAAAAATTAGGATGCCCCAAACATGCTCCCAAAAGGTGCGAAAGAAGTCAAACATTTTGGGACTATTTTTGAATACATTCCCCCCTGTGGAGGGACAGGCCCGACTCAAGGCCAGGAGCTCCTGCGCAGCGCGTCGCGGCGGCGGCCCCTGCGACGCGCTCTCTGGCGGCGTCCACAACGGGGTAGGGGGGAGGGGGGAGGCTTCTTAGAATGAAGCTGCTTCTTCGAAGGCGCCAGCCTTACATCAAACAAGTGTGATACAAATTGTGATAACAAACAAATGTGTGATACAAACAAGTGTGATACTTATATCACACTTGTTGTTTATCACCATTGTTTAATCACACTGTATCGCACTTGTTTCTTATCACACAACTGTTTGTTGTTTGTCGCACTTGTTGTTGATCACACTTGCTTAGGGAAGGCCCGCGCCTTCTAAGAAGCAGGGGTGCTTCTAAGAAGCCTCCCCCCCTCCCCCTCGCCATCGCTTGGACGTCCATTCCCTGTGCTTTTTCGGTTTCCGGCGTGTATTGTTTCGCAGCGTAAGCCAAAAATGCTCCCCGGTGACCCTTGCTGATACAAAATGCACACGCCCGAGCGATGCCGAGGGCCCCCCGCCGACCTCGGCGCGTGGCCCCGCTCCGCCCCGCGGGCCGACGGGGTGCCTCGGCCCCGTCCCGCGGGGCCCGGCGGCCGAGCGCCGCCAAGAGGGGAACGCTGCGGAGGAGTTCTGGGGGGCCGAGGGCGCGCTCCGCGTGCCGCGCCGAGGCGCGATGGGCCAGCACCGGCAGCGCGACGCGACAAAATGTTAGGTCAGGCCTGCCCGGATTTTTTCCAGTAAAAATACACATGCCCAAGCAATGTTCAAAAACAACAAAATAATATTAATACTAATAGTAATAATAATGATAATAGTAGTAATGATAATGATAATAGCAATAATACTAACAATAATAATACAGATGCTACTAACAAAAATAAGTAACATACAAAATGCCCACACATATTTCAAACACGTATAAAAAATGCTCAGACAATACCCAACAATAGCCAACATAAGTTCAACAAATCGTCCCCGAACGATTTTTGGGACTAGTTTTGGATATCCCTCCTGTGGGGGGACAGGCCCGACTGAACGACAAAAGCGAGCGTTCCTGACCTGATCCGCTTTGCCGTCGCTGCTGGAGCTCCCAGGGCACGCCTCCCCGGAGCAGCGCGCAAGAAAGGCTTGGAGGTGGCAGTTCGCGCAAGTTGCTTGGAATCGGCGGCGAGCGAAGGGGGGGAGTGAGAAGGAGACTACCTACCAGACCACCCCAACCCAACCCGAAGACCCGAATTTCGGGTTGGGGGGGGTACGGGTTCCATGTGTGTTTCTTCAATTTTCCTCGACCCCCCCCCACTGGAAATGGATGACAAATCAGGACCTTCGGGTTGGGTTGGGGTGGCTTGGTGGGTGGTGACTTCGAAGGAGAAGGTCTCCTCGGGAGGTTCGGAAGTCCCCCGGGCCTCCGAGAAGTTTTCTGCGCCTCCCTCCAAAGACGGACAACAACAAAAAACTTCTCCGAAGGCGCGAGGGCTTCTGAGAAGTCCCGCCGCCTTCTGAGAAGGCCTTCTCTTTCTCACTTCCCCCCTATGCGAGCCGCCGAGTTCAGCTCTCGGGTCACAACTCGAATCTCCAGCGGCCGTTCGGGACGATCCAGACATCCCCGCAAGGCGAGGCGCAGCCGCTGGAACGCACCCCGAGGGCGGAAGACCACCAAGAAGCTACGAAAACGCCCGAAAACCCCGAATCTCGAAGTTCGAACCTCGAAGTTCTCCTTCTCGCTCGTGCAGCGTATGAAAAGGGCAGTATCGCGGGGACGGCCGAACCGGGCTCGCGAGTCGCGAGGGCCAGTGGGCCTCCGTTCTTCTGCTGTGCCCCGAGGCGGTGGGAAGAGGGCCAGCGCGCCTCGATGCTGCTCTTGTGCAGCGAGACGGGCCCAAGACCGCTCCGAAACAGTCCCTGATGGGCCCGAGACGGATTTTGGAGGAAAATTTTCAAAAAAAGTCCGCAAAGAATCAACAATAGCCAAAATAAACAAAAAATCGTGCCCTAATTATTTTTTGACTATTCTTGAATTTTCCTCCTGTAGAGGGACGTGCCCGACCTCAGACTAGGGGAAGCAAAAAGGCATATAAACAGAAACTGTTGGCGCTCGGCCCGGATTTCTTGGATCCGCTCTGGGCCCCCCTCCCTGGCGCGCGGAGCGAGCCAGGGGCGGCGCCGGAGGCGCCGCCCGGGGGGGGGGGGCCCAGCGCAGATCCAAGAAATCCGCGCGGAGCGCCAAAAGTTTATGCTTACGGCCTTTTTGTTTCTTCTGCTGGGCCCAAGACGGCGCCGAAATCCTATCCCACGCTCCACGACAAGCATAACACGAGAGGGCCACCAACAAACTGTGGAGTGGCTCCTAAACAAAACAAGCCCTTCGGAAGCCAACCACATTGGGCAAATCACTGGGGGAAAGCGTGTGTGATGTCAGCGGGTGGACTCGAAACAACTCATTCGTGCAACAAGTGTGGGGTGTGTATCCTCACGTGTGTGTGTGTGTGTGTGTGCGCGTGTGTATTTTTGTGTGAGTGTGTGCGTTAACGCTCCATCGCCAGCGCAGTGACTCTGCCTAGCCGCCGAGGTAAACATACACATACACATGTGTGTGTGTGTGTGTGTGTTGGTTTCTTCCTGCTCCTCCCCCTTTTCTGGTCCCTCTCCTCTACCGCGCCCTTTCTGCTGCCTGGCGGCCTCTTGGTACGCTGCCCTCGCATCTTCGATAACTTGGCTTGGCCTGCCGGCTGCGACTTCGGTTCTCCATGGTCCCTCGGCCACTCGTCAATTCTGTCTGGCCTCTGCCTCTCCGCTTTACCTCTCTTCTGCCCTGTCCCGCTTCGCCTGGTTCTGCTGCCCCGGTTCGCCACTGCGTGCTTCCAGGGGATCAGTTTTGCCGCGCGCCTCGCAAGAAAGCTGCGGGGAAGTTATAGTTGCTGACGTCCCTACAACTTGATCCGCTGCTTGGACCGCACCAGCGCGTCGTAGGGAAGTGTGTGTGTGTGTGTCTGTGTGTGTGCGCGTGGGAGGGGTGCAGCCTTCACCCGCACAGCGGACCCTTTCTGCACGACTTGCCCCACGCGGTGGACAGGTCTGGGGTTTCTGGGCGCGGGCGCCGTCGCCATTGCGCCCGTGTCGGTCTCGCGCACGGTCGGCGCCGACGCTGGCCCACGACCTCTTTCCCTGCTTCGCTGCTTGTTCGCTCGGCTGCTGCTCTCCAGGAGTTTGAGCAGCGTCGTGGCTGGCACGATGGGCTTGCGGCCATGGCCTGCTACCCGCGGCTCCCGCCGGGCTCGTCTTTTTCGCATCCTTGCCGGTACGCCCTTGCAGCCGGGCTTCTTCGGCACTGTTTGCACCGTCCGCCGCTGTGGGCGCGTCCTAAACGCCACGCTTTCGTCGCACATCATCTCCATCTGCCTTTGTGCTCCAGTCCGCCTGGTTGTGCTCGGCCAACTCCTGCATTTGCATGGCCGCAACGGCATCGTTCATGTGCATGTGCGTCCCTGCGTTCTTCTGCAAGCGGCTGCCACCATCCAGCCCATCCATCTGCTCTGCCAAGTGCAAACTCGCTTGAGCGTGTCCCAGTTTAGCGCTTCGCGACGGTGTGGTCACCTCACCGCTGAAGGAAAAAAGTGTGCGTGCGTGCGCGCGGGCGTGCGTGCGCGCGTGCGCGCGGGCGTGCGCGCGCGCGCGCGTGTGTGTGTGTGTGTGTCTGTGTGCGTGCGTGCGTGTGCGTGCGTGTGCGTGCGTGTGCGTGCGTGTGCGTGTGTGCGTGTGCGCGTGTGTGCGTTTGTGTGTACGTGCGTGCGTGCGTGCGTGCGTGCGTGCGTGCGTGCGTGCGTGCGTGCGTGCGTGCGTGCGTGCGTGCGTGTGTGTGTGTGTGTGTGTGTGCGTGTGTGTGTGTGCGTGTGCGTGTGTGTGTGTGTGTGTGTGCGTGTGTGTGCGTGTGTGTGTGTGTGTCTGTGCGTGCGCGCGCGTGCATGTGTGTGTGCGCGTTTGCGTGATTTTGTGTGAAAGACCCCTCAAGACGACCACGGTGCGTGGAACCCCAGAGGGGGTCCAGAGGCCACGCCGTGTGAAACCCAGCGAGAGACAACGGCGCGCGGAACCCCCCTGGTGGCTCCGAGGGGCCACGGCGTGCGGAACCGAACGGGGCGAGAACGGCCCGACCTAGCAGCCAGGGCCAGCCCCGCGGAGCAGAAGCAACCTGTGGGACTTTTAGTCAGCGGCCGCGGGCGAGCGCGCCGGCGGCGAGTCAGGTCAAAGCGGGCTACGCAGAGACGAATTAGGCAGAGGGAACGCGAGAAAGCAACCTGTGGGACGCGGAAAGACGTACTACATAGTACTACGGTGAGGGCTTTGAACAAGGAGCCCTTCGATAAGGAATCCAGGGTCTGGAAGCCGGTGCGAACACCATTAGGGTTTGGCCATGGATATCACCGCCGCCCTCATCAGGTAAGGAATCCCCCAGGGTCTAAAGCCTCCTAGGCACATTCCGTGACCAACGCCCCCACCGTATGCGCCCTGCTTGGAGGCTGCACGTCTGAGCCGACAATATGGGCGACTTCGGAAACCCTGAACCCAAACACGTGTTCCTCTCTTGCGGGCGCATGTTTTAAAACTTCTGCCGCCATCCGCCGAGTTTCCGCCCGCCTCCGCCAGCGGACGCGGCCTCGTTTCACTTCCGCCGACCTTCCGCCGACCTTCTGCCGCCTTCTGCCGCGGAAGAGACGACAACTCCTTCGATCCTCGAAGGCAAAGCACTGTTTGGAACGCCCCGTACAGTGGGCGCGGCCGCAAGAAACCCTCGCAAGAAACCCAACCCGGCAAACCCGCGCACGAGTGCACCTGGGGGAAAGCCCGGAGCACCCTGAACGCAGCAACCTCTTTGACGGCCGCGGGAAGTCACCACGCAGCGCGCAGAGTGAGGAAACCAAGGGTACCCTGACGAAAAGCAGATGGCTTCTTGATGTGCGCCCCCACTGTATACGTAGCACCAAAATGCTCGAGCACGTCGCCACCCGTGCGGTACCCGAAAGCGCCCGCCACTGGACATGCACTGCATAAGCTCTCCGAGTGCGCGCGCGTCGCCTCTTGATTCAGGGGGCCGACGCGCACGTGAGACATGCCAGGAAGAGACTCGCCTTCGAGGATCGAAGGAGTTGCTCCTTCCCCTTCCTCCTCCTCCTCCTCCTCCTCCTCCTCCTCCTCCTCCCTCCTCCTCCTCCTCCTCCTCCTCCTCCTCCTCCTCCTCCTCCTCCTCCTCCTTCTCTTCTTTCCTCCTCTTCCTTCCTCCTCCTCCTCCTCCTCCTCCTCCTCCTCCTCCTCCTCCTCCTCCTTCCTCCTCCTCTTTCTCCTCCTTCTCTTCTTTCCTCCTCTTCCTTCCTCCTCCTCCTCCTCCTCCTCCTCCTCCTGCTCCTCTCCTCCTCCTCCTCCTCTTCTTCTTTCCTCCTCTTCTTTCCTCCTCTTCTTTCTCTCTTCTTTCATCCTCTTCTTTCCTCCTCTCTCCTCCTCTCTTTCCTCCTCTTCTTTCCTCCTCTTCTTTCCTCCTCTTCTTTCCTCCTCCCTCCTCCCTCCTCCCCCTCCTCCTCCCTCCCTCCTCCTCCTCCCTCCTCCTCCTCCTCCTCCTCCTCCTCTCCTCCTCCCTCCTCCTCCTCCTCCTCCTCCTCCTCCTCCTCCTCCTCCTCCTCCCTCCTCCTCCTCCTCCTCCTCCTCCCTCCTCCTCCTCCTCCTCCTCCTCCTCCTCCTCCTCTCCTTCTTCTCCTCTTCCTCCTCCTCCTCCTCCTCCTCCTCCTCCTCTTCCTCCCTCTCCTCACGTTATACGGAAGTGATGACGTGACATGGGCGCATATACGTCTGCGAGCGGCATTCGTGAGGCTCGCACCCCCCCAAGGATTGCGATGTCTCGCTCAGATCTGCCTGTTGCCTCGCTCCGCTGAACCCGCCACCAGCCTTCGAAAGTTGCGACGGTCTCGCAGATCGCAGCCGCCCAAGGAAGGCGAGGCCCCGCTCAGATCTGCGCGGTGCCTCACTCCGCAGGACCCACCAGCAGCCCTCGAAAGTGGCGACAGTTTCGCAGATCGCAGCCCCCCCAAGCACGGCGAGGTCCCGCTCAGATCCGCGCGGTGCCTCATTCCGCAGGACGCACCAGCAGCCCTCAAAAGTGGCGACAGTTTCGCAGGTCGCAGCGCCCCAGTGACGGCGAAGAGAGGGCAGGAGGAGGGGGGGGGCGGGAGAAGGACGCAACCACAGTGCTCTATTCAAAACGAATACCCAAGCAAGGAGGGTTGGGGAAAAAATGCGCAACAAATATTCCAACATGGTCAACATAGTACACAAACGTCCCCTGACAATTTTTGTATACTTTTGAATGTTCCTCCTGTAGAGGGACGTGCCCGATTTAACACCAGCCTGGGAGTCGGCTGGGGGTCTGAGGCGGCCCAGCACTGGTGCCAGCCAGCAGGAAGGGGCGAAGAGGGTGCCATTTTGTTTTGTTGTTTTTCGCTCTCCTCTGGGCTTCTCGTCCTGGCGTTATCGCCCCAAAGGGATGACATCTTTTTGGGGTTCAGGGCTTGTGGACCCCGCCGCATAGTATCAGAACGTTTGGGTGATGCAATGGCGGCGCGCACACAGAGGGTCAGGGGGGAGGGGGGAAGGCGTCTTAGGAGGCGGCTGCTTCTTGGAAGGCGCCGGCCTTACGTCTGCAAACAAGGCCCGCGCCCTCTAAGTAGCGGGGATATTTCTCAGAAGTCTTCCCCCCTCCTCCTCCTCCTCCTCCTCCTCCTCCTCCTCCTCCTCCTCCTCCTCCTCCTCCTCCTCCTCCTCCTCCTGCCCCCCTCTGCGCGTGGCCGAAGGCACCCAGGCCGCCGCTCGTCGCGCGCCACGCGCGGCGGTGCGCGGTTGTCGTCGCGGCCTCGCGCGGCCCCCCGGACAGCGGCACACTCCCCGGCCAGCAATCATCCCAGGGCAGCACCTCCCTCAAGGCGCGAGAGCAGGCACCGCCTGTGGAACTGCTGCGCCATGTAGCCAAACGGAAGAACCTGTCATCGCCCATGTCGGCTTAGGTCGAGCATGTCCTCCTGCAGGGGGACGTTCCGGAGGAACATTTTTTGGGGAACTGATCAATATAGGCAAAAGTAATAATAACAAAAGAAATCGTCCCCAGACTATCTGTTGACAATGTTTGAATATTCCCCCTGCACAGAGACATGCCCGACTCAAATGTCGGCTTCTGGAGTGCCGCAAGACGGCCCTGGTGCAGCTCTACACGTCGTCTCCTGGTGGTGAAGGGTCATTGCGCCAGCTTTGCAGGCGTGCTGCAGCGGATTTCTGCGTGGATTTCTGCGTGGACTTTTGCCCGAAGCGGCGAGCGAAAAACGAAGTGAATTTCGCGTGGATTATTTTGGGTCTGCATTCCTGACCAAGAAAGATCCGCACGAAATTCACTTCGAAATCCGGAAGGAAATTCTCCAGGATAATCGGGGCCCATCCTATCGTTTTCCGAACGAAATGCGCTCTGCGATGTTGGCGCCATGAGAAGGGGGCCCTCCAGGGACGCATTGCAGTCCTAAGACAGCTCCAGAACGCCCCAATCCAGCACGGCTGCACAGCGGCCCTCACCTGCTCCAGTCGGGGAGACGTAAGACTCGGGTACGGGGGACTTGGGTTGGCCTGACGGGGGCCATCATGAAAATGACGAGACCCAGTCTGAAATTTGACGCGAGCTTCCGCTGCAAACATCCCACGGAAACAAGACCGTCAAAATCCAGGCCGCACTTGTCACCCTCTGGCATGAGGGTGCACACCTCATTTGTCCTCTCCCTTGTCGGTGGCCCTGACGAGGTTTGGGGAGAGGGTGCCGAGAGGCGCCCAGAGTCCAGCAAGGCATGAGGGTGCAAATCCGATTTGTTCGGCTGATGCTTTGGTAGGGGTCTGTGCTTAGGGGAGGCTGCAGAACTGCGGCTTACTCGAGTCTTACGCTTCCCCGATCCAGGCCGTCACGCGGATCTCCCCCCATAATTACGGCACGGAGAACGCCTAAGGCGGCCCCGAGTTCCCCCAGTGGTACCCAACATTCCCCCAAGAGGGCACAGAGGTTCCTCCGACAGGCCCCCGAGAGGCGACCAGCTCGGACCCGTCTCCACTCATCGACACCCTTTGATCCAGCATGGCCTTCAGATGGCTTCCAGGATCACCCAGACCGCATCCAAGCGGCCCAAGAGAAGCCCCGAATGTTCCCAAGAAAACCTGAAGACAGCCCACGACCGCCCTCCAAAGAGCAAGAAGAGAGCCCCAAGAGAGCCCGAACAGGCCCCCTGGCAACCCTCGAAGCCTCATGACCGCCGACAGAGGTACCCAAGTCAACACAGTAAGCCGTCCGGTCGCGGTCACGCGAGACGTGGTGTATCACGGTGAGCAATACCATGCCCGTGCACGTAGATCAGAGCATGGACGACGTCCGAGAAATACCCGGCTGCTTCCAAGTCTGGCAACACCCCGCGCTGACGCATGTGTGCGTAGAGCTGGCCGCCAGTGGCAAATTCCAGCAACAAGTATATGCTGTCCGAATCCTCGAAGTGCTGAAACAGCTTGACGATGTTCGGGTGGTCCATCCTCGAATGGCAGTCGACCTCGCGCTCGACGCAGAGGTGGACGCTGTGCTCTTGGATGCGGCTTCGCGCAATCGCCTTCAGGGCGTACGTATTGCCCGTCCTCGGGGAAACGAGCCGAGCGGCGCGCTCACCTGGACCCAGAGGCGGATCCAGCCGCTGCGGCGAAGGCCCCGCGAAGGGGCCCCAGAAGGCGAAGCCGAGGGAAGGACACCAGCACTTGCCGTCGCTCGGACGTCCATTTCCCGTGCATTTTTCGGTTTCGTGCGTGTTTGTTTTGCTCGATGGTCCGGGATGGTCCTCGATGGTTCTCGCCGAGAAAAAATACACACGTCCGAGCGATGCCAAGAGTATCGGCACCATGTGGCTGGCTCCGGAGATCCCGACTCCAAAAAAGTTGTCAGTTTCTTGGGGGCGCAACTTTAACTTCCGCCAGCTCCCTGCCTATTGCCGACGCTGCCCCCCAGAGCGGTGACGTTGGAGGTCTTGCGGTGGGCCCACCCAGAAACAAGCAACACCTCCAGGGGGGAAGTGAGAAGGAACGGGCCTTCTCAGAAGGCTCGGAAGTCCCACGGCCTTCTGAGCAGTTCCCTATGCCTTCCCCGAGGGCACGGACAACCTCTTAGAAGGCGCGAGGGCTTCTGAGAAGTCCCGCCGCCTTCTCAGAAGGCCTCCTCCTCCTCACTCCCCCCCCCGGGCCAGCCGCCGAGTTCAGTTCTCGGGTCATAACTCAAGTCTCCGGCGGCCGTTCGGGACGATCCGGGCATCCCTGGAACGCTCTCGGCGAGGCGCAGCCGCTGGAACGCACCCCGAGGGCGGAAGACCGCCAAGAAGCCACGAGCACGCCCGGAAACCCCGAACCTCGAAGTTCGCACCTCGAAGTTCCCCCCCTCGCTCGCCGCCGAACCAGAGGCCCGAACACGTGCCTAAAGCCAGTCTAACCTCGCGGTGCTGCCGCCGGCCTTCCGCCGACGAGGAGGAGGCAGCCCCTGCGACCCCGTCGAGGGCGCAGCCCGCCCTCTCGTCGGGGGCACGCCCTGCCAGACGTCCTCACCAGAGGAACGAGTAATGGCATAAACTGGCGGTGGGCAAACCTCCCTTTACGAAACCAACCTTTATTGAAAACGGCCTGGGACCGAAACCGACGGACCTGGACCCGCAAAAATGACGGCCGCGACGCCCTCTCGCGAACCGAAAACGGCAAATTCGCTGATCGACGTGTCAGGGGAGGAGGTCTGTCAAGCTCCGAATAAACATACAAACTGGGAGGTCTGCGCGGATTTCTCGGATCGGCACCGGGCCCCCCCCCCCCCTGGCGGCGCCTCCGGCGCCGACCCTGGCGCGCGGAGCGCGCCAGGGAGGGGGGTCCGACGCCGATCCGAGAAATCCGCGCGCGGACCTCCGAGTCTTCATTTTTATGCCACTGCTTGTTTCCTCTAGTGAGGACGTCAATCCTTTCAAACAACTTGAGGAAACGCGTTTGATTTTTTTGTTGCGGGGGGGCCGACCTCATAGACTGCATGCCACCAAAGCAGGGCTGCGCCGCAGCGTGAGACGGAGTAGCGAAAGGCGGCCGTCAACTTGCACACGACCGTGCGCAGAGTAACCCCATGACGAAGATAATAAAGTACCCCCCCCTTCAAATGCAAGAGTTGATTATCGTCGGCCTAGTAGGGTTTCAAATATAGGCGGGGGGCGCGGAGGCCGAACTTTATTATCACTGGGAAAGTTCGCCATCGAGGCTACTTCCTTCTCATGTTGAAATAACAACATCAAGCGAAGCGAACACGTTTTTTTCAGGATGTCTCAAGCGAAACCAATGTCCTTCTGTCTCTTTGTAGCTATTTCTGTATTTTTTCTTTCTTTATCTGTCTCTCTCTGTCTCTCTCTGTCTCTCTATCTATTTCTCCTCCTCCTCCCTCTGGCGCCCTGAACTTGTTTATCGTTGGGGTTGGTTATCCTGGGAAAACGAAGCACGTGAGCTACCCTACACGAGCAGATGAACATTCTAATTTTCATTAAGCGTTTACAAATTAAATATTATAAGTTTTAAACTTTGGATGTTTGCTATCTCCTTCTCCTCTCCTCCTCTTGCTCTTTCTCCTCCTCCTCCTCCTCCTCCTCCTCCTCCTCTTCCTCCTCTACCTCCTCTTCTCTTTCTATATTTCTATGTATCTCTCTACGTTTCTTCTCCTCCCCCTGCCCCCTTGAACTTGTTTATCGCTGCGGTTGATTATCCTGGGAAAACGATGCACATGAGGAATCTCTATAGAAACTCCGAGCTTCAGTTCCGTATTATAAAAATATTAAAAGCCGACACGTTCCTTCAGCCTCTTTTAAAGGCTCTAGAATTGTTCAAATTCGTTGTTGGAATTAAATGTAGATTTAGTAATGGTGAATACTATAGAAGTTAAGCTCAGAGGCGCGCGCGCACCTCCGAACTTCAGTTCTGTATTATAAAAATATTAACAGCCGGCACGTTCCTTCAGGATGTTTCAGAGAAGACCAAAAGCTAAGGATGTCTCAAGATATCCTCGGCTTTGGCTCCTCTGTTCACATCTTTATGCTGGCCTCTGGTGGACAACTTTTATTATCAATCCGTGACGCCGAATTTTATTATCCCTGGGGGGTTATTCTCTATAGCATGGGGTTATTCGAACAAGCTTTGGAACCAAGAGGTACATGAACATATGAAGGGGCCCTGGGACACACAAATAAATAGACACAAATAACAGGATCCCCCAGGTTTCCGAATATTTTCAGGGTTCTCGTCTCCCCCCCACTTCCTATATTTCCCCGTATTTTCAGAGGAATCGACGATTAATTGTGTCTGTCATTTTCCCCTCCTGAACATATGCGTTTGAGGAGCCCCCTGTGCCAGGAGGGTGCGATCGGGGCGACGCATGAAGACGACGCCGCCCGCTTCTTGCGACGGAACGCGCCGACTCCGCGTGGAAACGGGACCCGTCGTGGATCCGTGCGCCTTGATTATCCTCCTCCTCCTCCTCCTCCTCCTCTTCCTCCTCCTCCTCCTCCTCCTCCTCCTCCTCCTCCTCCTCCTCCCTCCTCCCCCTCCTCATCCTCCTCATCCTCCTCCTCCTGCTCCTCCTCCTCCTCCTCCTCCATATCCTCGGCCCAGCCCTGCGCGACGATGGGTCTCGCCGCACACCTTTGAGCTGGATGGGTGGCGCTTCCCCTTTGATGCGGGGCCACTACCACTTGCGCCACCACCCGCTCCCGTTCACCCCACGGGTGAAACACACGGAAAAGACAAAGTTAAACGAGTTAGGCAATGCGGAGAGAATCAATCTCGCCCGCACGGACCTGATCGCCAGTTCTGAACGGCTGGCGGAGCAGGTGCCACTTCTTATTGTGACTGTATCGTGCAGGCGCGCGCGCGAGGATAGCCAACACGCGCGCGCCGTGGGAGGAAGCCGCAGGGGGGCCATTGCTCTGCTCAGACAGCTTGGCTGAGACTTTGCGACCTCCGAGCCCGCACACTGCGCACACGACGCACCAGGTGCCCTCCTGAAGCTGAAAGGGATGCACGAGGTGCCTGCGCCCATCTGCTGCAACTACACGCGCGCGCGCAGCATCTGCACGCAGGAGGGGGCGTGGGGTGGCGACAGGCGGGGGCGGTTCAACCACGAGCTTGGGCTGACAGGAAGACTGACCAGATCGCTTCTGTTCAGGCTTAACATGCTCACAGTCGAAATCGGCAAAACACGCCCCTACTTGGGCCACCCATTTAGCGTAGTGCGCCAACACCTTGGCTCTGACAGTGGCCTGCCAACGCAAACTCTGATCAATCTGCACGCGAGAAGCAGACCACTGGGCCCACGAGTCGGCCTCATCATTGCCTGCCTTTTCAAACTCACTGCTGAGACCAAGCTGCGCACGTGCACGCGCACAGCGTCCCTTCACTTTGACGAGACGGATCTGAGAAGGGGCCGCCCCAATCGTGAATCTTTGCCCACACCGCGCGCCACAGCTCGGACCATGCACCGCGGGAGCCACAACACTCTCGCTCTCCACGCTCGTGCACACCGTCATGCACGAAGGCGGAGTCTGTGTGCAATATGGATCCTGGGCACGCGTGCTGTAGCCCGCGATAGAACGCAAAAAGTTCAGCATAGTCGATGTCTTGACATAACTCATGCAACGTACCACACACAACAGAGAGCACACGAGATGCGTCGGGACACAAGGCGACGGCGGCCCACCCCACTGCCTGCGCGCGGGGCGGGGGGGGGAGCTTCTGGTCGATCCACGACCCGTCGAGGAACACGTGCCCTGATAGAGCCTCGGGCCCTCCTGCGAACCACCTATCTGGGACAGGACGGGTGGCAGGGATGGGAGCGAGCGGCAGCAGCAGCCTCTCAGCAAAGAGGAGGGGAAGAGGTTGAGTGGCAGCTCGCACGAGGGTGGTAAGAAACGATGGAATGCGAACTCCTTCCATGATCTCCTCGTGCAAGCCACACGCTGCATGCCTGTGCCTGTGCAGCAGGGTTCCTGGGGCTGACCCGCAGCCTAGACAAAAGGCATTGGTCGAAAGACCAGCCTCCCATTGACGATGCTGCGGCCGCTGGCCTCCAGAGATCACACTCTTGAGATACCCGCGCTCAACAGGCAAGAGGGGGCGAAGTCTTCTGAGTGGAGTGAGGTCGCACCCATTTTGCAACTCAGGCACATCCAATCGATTGGCGACCTTACCCCGAAGCCAAACATCGACCACCCTCTGAAGCCAGATCACAAAGGTTCTGGGGCCGACGTCCCTGACCGAGATGCGCCCCAAGACCGAGTGAGCGAAAACAAAACCATCGACCTGGAGCCCCAGACGGATGGCAATGGCCGCGCAGGCCGTAAAAAAGACCCTTGATGCCAGCCCAGGGGGTTCCGTGGTCGGAGAAGCGATGGACTGCATCTTTTATTCCTTGCTCGAGCATGCGCACAGGGAGCAAACCATCCCAGACGGCCACCGCCAACATCTGCAGAGGCTCAATATTTAGTTTGCACGCGGGGTCGCATCGGGGTGCTTCAGCCATCATAAGAAGCAACGTGAGACTGCGACCCGACAGCTTGGCGACCTGCACATGTGCCTGCATAGCTCTGGCGAGACGCAGCTCAGTGCAATTCGTGCCGTACACAGCACCCCCATGCTTGCAGGAGGCCAGGGGGGCAGCTTGCACCATGTTGTGTAGCCAGCGCTTTTTGACATGCGGCCCGAGCGAGACGATCTTACGGGCCCGAGCGTGCGCTGGTGCCCTGCGGGCGGCTCGCGTGGCACGAAAGCGGCAGACTGCAGCGGCAAAATCGATACCTAGGTTGCGCTCTGCCTGAGCGCCCTGAACATGAAACCTACGGAGCCTTCGGACGAGCTGAGTCCTGATATGAGCCGACGACGCAACGACCCGACTCTTACGACGGTGCACGACCAAGTGAACCTTCTCAAGCTCAGCATGCAGCATGGTGGTGGCCCCTGCTGGGTCTTCCACCACATCCTGCGCACGTCCTACCCTATGGGCTCCAAAATCGTCCACCACGACCCCTAGCGTGACGTGCTGATAGGCTGCCACAACCTTATCAGCGGGGCCGAGCAGGATGAGTTGCAACATCCGAGTGGCGAAGTGACAGCCAGGCAAGACGGCCTGGTGGGCCAGAAGAGGCCGAGAAACCACGTCCCCCAGTGACAAGATCCGCGGGGCCCTGTATAGCTCAACAAGAAGCTTCAGCTGGCGGAGCGGAAACCCCGACCTACTCGCCGCGAGCACAAGCTCGCTGTGACGAACGCATTCGAAAGCCTTCTGCAAGTCCAGTAGGAGGAGCCCACTAGAGAAACCTCGTGAGGCCGCCCACTCTGAGGTGGCGGCCTGGACCCAGACGAGCTTGTCACTGCTGCGTCCAGACGTGGACCAAAAGTATGGTCGATGATTGCGAGCTTGCCATTGCTTGATAAGCGGGCGCCGCAGACGCCCCTGAATACGGGCAAGAATGTGAATGAGCGCAATGGGCCGAAATCCACCCTCACGTTTGCCGAGAAAAACAACCTTGGTCCAGAGACGCGGCCAGGAGCAGGAGGATTCGACCTCTCCCAGAAGACCGATCAAGGCCATCAAGGCCCCGTCGGAGAGGTGCAAAAGCTGCCGGGTGGGAATCGCATCAAAACCGCATCCTGACCTCTTGGGAAACGTGCGAATGCACGCTTTAAACTCATCAAGACTACGAAGCGAAAGTTCGGGGCCAAGGTCCGCAAGCCAGGCGATGGAATCCGACAGAACCCCACCTTCCACCACCCAGTCCACTCAGCCTCAAGCAAATCCATCTCCTCGGCCATAGTGGCGGGGCGCGAGGCACCCTGCACCTGCACCAAAGAACTGGGGACCCAAGGCTGGGCAGGCTTGGTATATGAAAAAAGAGCGGCTCCACCGTCACGGCTGTGAGTGGAGCACCATTCTCTCCAGCCGCGGAGCTTATCAGTTTCAGCCTGCTTCAAGGCTCTGCTAGCTTGGAGGGCGGCAGCCTTCGAAGCCAGCTCAGCGAGCTCATAAGGAAGCTCGCGCGCCAGAGACAACGGCGTGAGCCAGGGCTCAGCCTCAGACCGAAGAACTTTGCTGACCTGGGACATGGGCCCGAGGCGCCTCGCACGGCGCAGAGAGCAAGCACGTGAGGGGGCAGGCTGAGCAGACCCCAGTCCGGAGAGGCACCTGGCCAGGAGCCGCCACCACGCGGCAACAGGCGAGATCCTGGGAAAGCGCACAGGCAGCGGCTTCGGTGGCGCCCTCACAAAAAACTGGGGGCCCTCAGCGCGGCCGAAGTACTCGGAGTCGACGTGCGGCAGCAGGTCGTGGGCGTCCGCGAAGTCGGCCTCGGCGGTCTGGACCCACAGCTGCCAGCGCATGTCCACGTCCAGGCCAGCACGCTCGACGGTGTCTCGGTACTGCTCCCAACGTGGTGTAGGATCAGCGCGTACACAGCCCACAGGTAGATCGAGGGGAAACCGACGTGGCACTCGAACAGCCGCATGACAGAGATCACACCTTGCTTGCACAAGGATGGTGGGCCGCACGGGATAATGTGGCGTAGTTGCAGCATCGGTTAAGACCTCAAGGCGACAATCATGAGCAATGGAGTCGGCTACAACGAAGAAATCGATTACCTTGGTATTAGACTCTGAAGAATTCGTACATGTAGACACCGCTGGAGCCAAGATGGTTGCGTCGAGTGCGGCAGGCCATCCTGATGCTTCTAGCTCGTGCGGGTCCAAATTGAAATCACCAGACACAATGAAGGGCAGCCCTGATAATTTGACTGTATCACCTATCTGGGTTAGAATGTGCCAGTTCTTACTTGACAAGCCTTCGCTGCAGTGCAAGTACGCGGCCACCCACAGAAAGCCAATGTCTGTGATACCTGCAACATGCTTGATCGAAACTCTGCCTGGAATGAGAGAGCTGGGAATATGCTCAATGTCGGCGAGGCCAACAAACTTGGGAACCATATGCGCCAGACCACCGCTGGAGCCGCCACGCTGGGTATCCACGGCAGCTGCTACACTGGCGCGCCATCCGCGCTTGGACAACTTGCTCCCCCATTCATTGACTTGATGCGATAGAAGGTGATGTTCCTGCACCACCACGCCGTTACTGCTGAGAACTTTGGGATGCTGGAGCAGCGCCTCCAACCCCGCGATCCCCGTCACGTTGCTGGTGACCAGTCCAGGTAGCCAAGCTAGGAAGAAGACCCGCCAGCAGGCTCGGCGGTAGTCGACTTGAACTTATTGGTGGCGGCCTCCTGCATCTGGTCGAAGATGTCGCGAATGCATTCATGCTTGGCACTATGCTTCTCTTGCAATCCTTGGATGTATCCGTCGTCAATATGTGCCTCTGCGAGCCAGGCGAGGAGCTCGGCGTGCGCTGCCTCGGCACGCTGCCTGGCGGCGGCGGCAGCAGCAGCACGCGCGGCCTCGTGCTCCTGCTTCTGCTTGGCGGCTGCAGCTGCGGCTGCGGCCTGAGCGGCTTCCGCGCGCCGCTTGGCCGCGGCCTCGCCATCGGGAGCCCCGACGGCGCCAGCCCCTCCACCGCCATCGCCGTCCACTGCCATGGACTCGTCGGCGGGAGGGGCAGCAGCAGCAGCAGCATCGCGCAAAGGCTGCACCAACGCTGCCAGGCCCTGGGCGATTTGGGCCATACGCGAATCCTGGGCGAGCGTGTCAGCGAACTGCTGCAGCTGCTGCACAGGATCCTCCTTCGCAGCCATGGCCGAGTAGGCCTTGGCCGCCCGCGCCGCGGCCTCCTTGACCGCAGCCTGCGCCAGCGCAAGCTCGGCCTTGCACTTGGCAGCGTGGGCGCAGGCAGCCAAGGCACTCTCCTGCGCCTTGTCGTAGGCCCGCTGGGCCTTATCACGCTTGTCAGCCAGTAGGTCCTGCTCGATCCTGGCCGACTTGGCTGTGGCGCTCGGCTCGCCCTTGTCGCGGTTGCGCTGGGCGACCACGCGAGCAATGAGCTTGGGCGCCCAGTCGCAGCTGACCTCCTTGAAGTCCTCCTCGGACATCCTGGCGTAGATGCCGAGCTGACTCTCGGGAAGGAAACTGACCTGCTTGCTCTTGGTCGGCGGCCCATTGGCCCAGGCACCACGGCCCCGAGAATCGACAAGCGAGACAGAGGGCTTCGGACCAGCCGCCTTTCCACACATCCTGCAGTTGTCGCGCCAGACATAGTTGTACCTGTACGCACACCGCTTGTTACTGCACTGCCAGCACGAGAAGTCTCCCATCGCTGCTTGAGAAACAAACGCGAGCGAGCAGCAGCAGCAAGTAAACGAGTAGTTGTGAGTGAACGAGTGCGGGGCGAACCGCGCACAGTACACGGAAAGTGGTGGGGCCGCGGATCCCCTTGCCAAAAACTCACGTCCAAGAGCCAACCGCTACGGACTTGAGCCAAAATGGCTACGGACTCCTCCTCCATATCCTCCTCCTCCTCCTCCTCGTCTTCCTCCTCAATCTCCTCCTACTCCTCCTTCATCTCCTCCTCCTCCTCTTCCTCCTCCTCCTCATCCTCCTCCTCCTCCTCCCCCTCCTCCTCCTCCTCCTCCTCCTCCTCCTCCTCCTCCTCCTCCTTCTCCATCACCTGCGCACCGTGCGCTTCTTCCCGGGGTCCTCGCGTGCTCGACCTTCTTAGCATCGCTTATCCGATCCCTATCCCCAGCGGCGTGTCCTGGGCCCCACTGGCCCATCTATCCCCTAGATGGGGAGGTAGGCCGTATCCTTCGGGCTTCGAGGGGTGTATCCCCAACTGGGGGGGTAATTTTGTGGGGGTCTCGAAGGGGATGGGGATGGGGATGGGGGTCGGTTAAACGATACTGACTTTCGTCACCACGCCGAAGGCTCCGCGCCCGAGCTCTCCGAGCTGGCGCAAGCCCCGAGGCGAGCAGGACACCTCGCCATCGCCAGGCCGCGGGCGGCGGGGGGCGCAGCGCCTTGTGGCCGCCCCCTGCATGGCCCGCCCCGTAAGGGAGGCCACTCGAGAGATGGCCTGTGCCGGGGTGCTCCCTCCTCCTCCTCCTCCTCCTCCTGCTCCTGCTCCTCCTCCTCCTCCTCCTCCTCCTCCTCCTCCTCCTCCTCCTCCTCCTCCTTCTCCTCCTCCTCCTCCCTGCTCCTCCTCCTCCTCCTCCTCCTCCTCCTCCTCCTCCTCCTCTCCTTCTCCTCCTGCTCCTCCCCCTGCTCCTCCTGCTCCTCTCCTCCTCCTCCTCCTCCTCCTCCTCCTCCTCCTCCTCCATCTGCTCCTGCTCCTGCTCCTGCTCTCCTCTCCTACTCCTCCTCCTGCTCCTCCTCCTCTCCTCCTCCTCCTCCTCCTCCCTCCTGGTCCTCCTCCTCCTCCTCCTCCTGCTCCTCCTCCTGCCCCTCCTCCCCCCCCTGCTCCTCCTGCTCCTGCTCCTGCTCCTGCTCCTCCTGCTGCTGCTGCTGCTCCTCCTCCTCCTCCTCCTCCTCCTCCTCCTCCTCCTCAGGCAGCGGCACCCGCCAGCCGGGTCACCCGACTTCGCGCGCTCCCTGCGTGGCACCACCCCGGGCGGGAGGCCAGTCGAGAGGTGGCCTGGGCCGGGGTGCTAACTCCTCCTCCTCCTCCTCCTCCTCCTGCTGCTCCTCCTCCTCCTCCTCCTCCTCCTGCTGTTGACTATTTTACTCACTCATGTCACACGAAGGTTCATCCTGCAGCCACCCATCCTGCCCCGAGGCCCCCTCCATCCAGGGGCCTCGGGGGTGATAAAAAATTTGGTCGTCCTCCCCGAGCCATCCCCTAATCGCTCGCCCAGCATCCTCCATACATCCCAAGCTAATCCCTGCCCCTCCGGCCCCTCAGGGCCGCGAAATGCTAGCTGACGTTCCGGTCGACGCAGTAGTACCCATCCATGATCTTGCTGTGGTGCGTGTCGTTTCCAGGCATACTGCGTCGGGAGGGGTAGTGGTCGTAGAGGAGGGTGGGCGGTGGTCGTGGAGGTGGGTGGGAAGGGCATCGGGTTTTTGGGAGCGGGGGAGAGTGGCCAGGTCTCTGCTCGGCGACGCGGGCAGGGGTGGCCGCAGGCCATGCGCCCGCGGCGGAGGCGGGGGCCGCAGGCCACTGACAGGTGTCGCCGCCAAAGTCGTGGGTGCGTAGCCGAAGAGGGGTACGGGGGAGGGGGGTGAGGCGGTTGTGGCCGAGTGCCGCCATCGGCGGGTTGCGTTGCCTCAGGGGCGGCGCCAGCCGGTGAGGACCGATGGCGCTAGAGGTCCGAGGGGCGTTGCACCCTAGAAGGTGCATTGTGTGGTGGTGTTGCCAGTAGTGCGGCAACAAGGCTCGGAAGCCAGGGTCGTCTTGTGCCTGGTTCGAGGTGTGGCGCTGGCGTCGCTTGTGTCGGCTCTAGTGCTGGTGCTGGTGTCGGCTCCGGTGCTGGTGCTCGTTCAGCTGGCGTCGGCGCTGGCGCTGGGTCTGCTCCCGCTGGTAGAGGTCCCTCTGGTGTGAACTCGGACTGTGGGATTGGCGCACGGTCCTGGTGGCGGCAATGGTTTTGGTGGCGTGGGTGGTGGTGCTGCTCGTGAGCTCGGTAAGGCCGAGTGTTGGGTGCCTGCTGTGCGTTGGGCTGGGCGTGGGGCTGGGCGTAAGGAAGGGCGTCGGAAAGGGCGTCGGGGTGGGCGTCGGTTTGGACGTCGGGAAGGGTGTCGGGTTGGCGAGGCTGGGAGTCGGGAAGGGCGTCGGGAAGGGCGTCGGCTTGGGCGTCGGGTTGGGCGTCGGGTTGGGCGTCAGATTGGGCGTCGGAAAATGCGTCGGGAGGGGGCGTCGGCGGAGGCGTCGGGAAGAGCGCGGGGCTGGGCGTCGGTTTGGACGTCGGGTTGGGCGTCGGTTTGGGCGTCGGTTCGGGCGTCGGTTTGGAGTAGGCTTTGGCGTCGGGTGCCGACGCTTCCTACCTCCTCCTCCTCCTCCTCCTGCTCCTCCTCCTCCTTCTCCTCCTCCTCCTTCTCCTCCTCCTCATTCTCCTTCTCCTCAAGCTCCTCCTCCTCCTCCTCCTCATCCTGTGCGCGTCGCGCTGTCATGCGCGTCTTCTTCAGGTCCGTCTTGGGGGGGTGCCCCGGTTGCCACGGCTGGACCCGCCACAAGATCTTGACCACAACGCGATCCGAAAAACGACGACGACGACGACAGGAAACCAGAAACAACGACGACGACGACGAAGACGACGACGACAGACGACGCCGACGACAGGAGACCAGAGACGACGCAAACGACGACGACGACAACGACAACGACGACGACGACGACAACGACGCCAGGAGACCAGAGGCGACGCCGACGACAGGACACCAGAGACGACGACGACGACGACGACGACGACAACGACAACGACGACGACAACGACGACGACAACGACGCCAGGAGACCAGAGGCGACGCCGACGACAGGAGACCAGAGACGACGAACGACGACGACGACGAACGACGACGACGACAGAGAGACGAGAGACGACGACGACGACAGGAGACCAGAGACGACGACGACGACGACGACGACACGACCCAGAGACGACGACGACGACGGACGAGACGACGACAAGAAGAGAGACGAACGACGACCAGACGCGACGACGACAGGAGACGACAGACAGAACCAGAGACACGACGACGAGAGACGACGACGACGACGACGACGACAGACGACCGACGACGGAGACGACGACGCAAACGACGACGACGACAACGACGACGACGACGACGACGACGACAACGACGCCAGGAGACCAGAGGCGACGCCGACGACAGGAGACCAGAGACGACGCAAAAGACGACGACGACGACAGGAGATCAGAGACGACGACGACAGGAGACCAGAAACGACGACGACGACCACGACAGGAGACCAGAGACGACGACGACGACAGGAGATCAGAGACGACGACGACAGAAGACCAGAGACGACGACGACGACAGAAGACGACGACGACAGGAGACCAGAGACGACGAGGACGACGACAACGACGACGGGAGACCAGAGACGACGGAGACGACGATGACGACGACGACGACAGGAAACCAGAAACGACGACGACGACGACGAAGACGACGACGACAGACGACGCCGACGACAGGAGACCAGAGACGACGCAAACGACGACGACGACAACGACAACGACGACGACGACGACAACGACGCCAGGAGACCAGAGGCGACGCCGACGACAGGAGACCAGAGACGACGACGACGACAGAAGACGACGACGACAGGAGACCAGAGACGACGACGACGACGACAACGACGACGGGAGACCAGAGACGACGACGACGACGACGATGACGACGACGACGACAGGAGACCAGAGACGACGGCGACAGGAGACCAGAGAGGACGACTACGACGACTACGACGACGACGAGGACGACGACGACGCCGAGAGTGGACCAGAGACGGCGCCTCGGCGATGACGACGACGACGACAGGAGAACAGAGACGACGACGACGACAGAAGACGACGACGACGACAGGAGACCAGAGACGACGAGGACGACGACGACGACGACCACGACGCCACCGAGAGGAGACCAGAGACAGCGCCTCGACAACCACGACGACGACGACGACGTGACGACGACGACAGGAGACCAGAGACGACGACGACAGAAGACCAGAGACGACGACGACGACGCCGCCGAGACGACGACGACGACGACGACGTGACGACGAATACGACAGGACACCAGAGACGACGACGACGCCGACGACGACGACGACGAGAACGACGACGACGACGAAGCCGAGAGGAGACCAGAGACGGTGCCTCGACGACGACGGCGAAGACGACGACAACGACGAAGACGACGACAACGACGACGTGGACGACGACGACGACGACGACGACAACGACGTGGAGACCAGAGACGACAACGACGACAGGAGACCAGAGACGACGACGACAGGCGAACGACGACAACGACGACAGGACACCAGAGACGACGACGACAGGAGACCAGAGACGACGACGACGACGACGACGCCGCCCCGAGGAGACCAGAGACGACGACGACGACGACGCCGCCGAGAGGAGACCAGAGACGGCGCCTCGACGACGACGACGAAGACGACGACGACAACGACAACGACGACGTGGACGCCGACAACGACGCCAGGAGACCAGAGACGACGACGACAGGAGACCAGAGACGGCGAATCGACGACGACGACGACGACGACGACGACAACGACGACGACGACGACGCCGCCCAGAGGAGACCAGAGACGGCACCTCAACGACGACGACGACGATGACGACGACGTGTCGACGAGACGACGACGACGACGACGACGACGACGACAGCGGCGGCGGCGGCGACGACAACGACGGCGGCGGCGGCGGCTGCGGCGGTTGCGGCGGCGGCGGCGGCGACGAGGCGTCACGACGCGCTCCACGGGGCGACGACGAGGCCCTCCGCTGCCCGGGTGCGGCGGGACAACTGGCGCCCATGGCACCGAGTGCCTGGCACGCGTTGTGTCGTCGTCGTCGTCGTCGTCGTCGTCGTCGTCGTCGTCGTCGTCGTCGTCGTCGGCGTCGTCGTCGTCGTGTCTCCTATCGTCGTCGCATTCTGGAGCTCATTGTGACGCGTCGCCGAGGCCATACACCGTTTTTTCGAGTCTCGTAGTTGTACATGTTCGCGCCCTCGAGGCCACGATCCTCGTCCAATGTATAATGCAGTCGCGTCCCCGAGGCCACGATCCCTCGAGGACGCGTCGCCGAGGCCATAATTCCTTCTTCGAGTATCCAGTATTTGCGTCAGCGAGGCCGCGATCCCTTGTAAATGGTACATGTTCGCGCCCTCGAGGCCACGATCCTCGTCCAATGTATAATGCAGTCGCGTCCCCGAGGCCACGATCCCTAGAGGACGCGTCGTCGAGGCCATAAATCCTTCTTCGAGTATCCAGTATTTGCGTCAGCGAGGCCGCGATCCCTTGTAAATGGTACATGTTCGCGCCCTCGAGGCCACGATCCTCGTCCAATGTATAATGCAGTCGCGTCCCCGAGGCCACGATCCCTAGAGGACGCGTCGTCGAGGCCATAAATCCTTCTTCGAGTATCCAGTATTTGCGTCAGCGAGGCCGCGATCCCTCGTAAATGGTACATGTTCGCGCCCTCGAGGCCACGATCCTCGTCTGATGTATAAGGCAGTCGCGTCCCCGAAGCCACGATCCCAAGAGACCCTGCAAAGACCTGCAGATCGAACGCAACCCAAGGGCTCCAGGGGAGGGCCAAATCGGCCCCACGGTACCGTAAGATTGCCCAGGACACCCCCAAGAAGCCCCAATGCAGTGGAGACCAATCCACAAGAAACCTTCCACAAAAAACTTAGCTCTGAGACCCCAAGACGGCCATCGATGTTTGGTGTGGGAACGTGGCGATTTCCACATGAAAACCATCGAAACCCAAGAAACCCAGGGCACCCTGGAGGCAAGCAGAGTGTTTCTTGGCATGGGCCTCCACTGCACAGCCTAAAGCGCTCCAAATGGCGCAGAGAGGCCCGTATGACAACTTTTTAAGGCGCCAGGCGGGCCGAGAACCCTCCAAAACGGCCCAAGAACGCCCAAGCGGCCCCCAAGAGGCCCCAAGACGCTCCCAAGAATCCCCCTAAGATGCCATTGGAAAGCTCAAAAGGAGCACACAGGATGCCCCCAAGAGCCCCCAGGAGACCCCAAGAAGCGCCCGATGAGACCTTACATTATCCCTCATCTCCTCCTCTTCTCCTCCGCCTCCTCATGGCGCGAGATGGCCCACGAAACTAAAAAAACGGCCCAAGTGGCCCCCAAGACGGCTCCAAGAGGCCCACCAAGAGAGCCTGAGGAAGCCCAAACCATAAATTTCCATAGGATATTTGTAGGGTTTTGAAATTCAGGCCTGTTTGGATTTCCGACCGCCCAAGAAGACAACTGTCGCTCTATCCCAGCTCATCGCTTGCGATCACGATTGTGAACAAGTTCGTAATTCGAACCGTCAGAACTCGAGATACGCTTTTTCAGCTCTGCTGTGCAAGAAGTAACATACGATATTGGCCCTCGAATGAAGTTCTGGCATTGCTTCACGACGGCTCCCTTGCATTCCAACTTAGCTCTGGCATACCCCATGATAAGAGAGGGGCGGGGCCGGCAGCAATGGGCGAAATCCTTACAGATAAAAACTACGCAAACAAAAACTGTCGGAACTCCGTGCGGATTTCTTGTCTTTCCTCCTACTGGCAATGATCACCCCATTCCAATACGCAGCATTCGCTCTCAATCTTCGCGGGGGTCTCCCCGTTATCCAACCCTCTTGTTATCTAGCAAGATGGCATGAGCAGATGCACACCTGCAGACTGAACAAGAAAACAGCTACGCGCGGATTTCTTGGATCGGCGCTGGGAACGGCGCTGGTGGCGCCGCCAGGGATCCTGCGCCGATCCAAGAAATCCGCATGGAGCTCCAAAGGTTTCTGCTTGTGTAGTTTTTCCCTCCTTCTAGGGGGAGGAGGAAGAGAGCGGAGAGAACGCGTTTCGTGGACGATCGCCTGGAAAAACACCTTGACACATTGGAGCCAGGGGGAGGGGGGGGGGCAAAAACAAATTCAGAGCCCCTGGACCACCGGGAGGGGGCCTCCCCTGGACACTGGCCTGCCTCACCAAGCTGAGGGGGGTCCTCCACGAGGGGGGGGCGTTCGACCGGGGGTTGGGGGGGCTTTGTCCAAGGAGGGGGGGGGGGCGCAATTCGAACCGGCCTCCCACCCTCCGCTGGGTTGCAGCGGGGGGGGGATGGGATGGATGGTGCGAACCAGGGGGGGTTGCCCTCCCCCTCCCTGTCCAAGGGGGGATTCGAACCGGGAGCGGGGCCCCCCCCCTGCAAAGGAAGGGGGGTTCGAACCGCGGGTGGGGGCGCCTAGGGGCGAGCGTTCGAACCAGGGGGGGGTTGAGTTGCAGATGTGGGGGGTTCGAACTCGCCCGCCCCCCTGCAGCCGACGACGGCGAGCGCCGGCGACGACGATGGCGCCGTCGGGCAGCGACGACGACGACGACGACGACGACGACGACGACGAGACAACGACGACGACGACGGCGACGGCGACGACGACGGGTGCTCGCTTTCTCGCTCGCTGGCTTGCCAACTGGAGCAAGCATGCGAGCGAGCGAGCGAGGGTAGGGAGTCGGTCCTCTCGCTCGCTCGCTCGAGCAAGCGAGCGAAAGAGCCGGGAGTGTCGGGTCGGGCGGGCGGGACATGACATGCATAATGCATGGTGGTCGCTTGCTCGCTCGCTAGCTGGAGCAAGAATGCAAGCGAGTGAGCCGGGCCAGGCGGGTCGGGCGGGCGAGAAATCAAATGCACGGTGCTCGCTCGCTCGCTCGCTGAAGCAAGTGAGGGTCGGTGCTTCAAAATGGTGACCCCGATGCAGCGTGGGCCACATTTACGGATCGGCGCTTTGCTCCCGTCGTTCAGAATGGCGTTCTCGCCCACGCGCGGGCCACTTTTCTGGTTCCGAGTCCTTCTTCATCGTTGTCGTCCCCTCATTTCCCCTCCTCCGCCTTCCCCTGGTCCTCCCGTTCCTCCCACTCCTTCCACTCCAGTTCCTGCTGCTGCTGCTGTTCGTCTTCGTCGTTGTCGTCCCGCTCACCCCCCCCCCGCTCACCCGCCACCTCCTCCTGTGCACGCAACTCCCCTTTCCGATCGCGCATAACACGATGCGTTGTTTATTGGAGTTGCAGGCCGGCTATGACACGCTTCCGCGGAGAGAGAAACATCAGCGCAATAGAAAAGGATAGGCGGGAGGGGTAGGATGTCAGATGAGGCGCGCGCGCACCTAGCTTGCCTCCGCCCCCTCATTCCGCGCCCTCCTCCTTCCCATTCTCCTTTTCCTTTCCCTTATCCTCCTCCTCCTCCTAGTCCTCCTCCTCCTCCTCCTGCTCCTGCTCCTCCCCCTCCTCCTCCTACTCCTCCTCCGCCCATCCTCATCTCCGCCTTCGCCATCTCTTCAAAATATTCCTCCTCGTTCTTCTTACCAACCTTCTAATCCAGTAGCTGCGCCCTTCTCCTCCGATGTCTCTTCCTCCTCCTCATCATCCTCCGCTGCTCCTCCTCCTTCACATCCTTCTTCCTCCTCCTCCCCGTAGTCCCGCCCGCTCATAAACCACTCATAAGCGCTACATGGACCTGTCAGAAACCTCGTTGGAATCTCTCGGTGTCCTGCCAGAAGACTCGCACAACCTCGCGGGGTCTTCTCTGCAGTCTCGCAGAAGCCGTTGCGTGAACAGATGGGGAAGAACACATGTTGATCAATCTCGCAGAGATCTCTCCGATGCCTCACAGACCTCCCATAAGCCTCGCATGCGCCTTGCAGAAACCTCGCGCAAGCCTCTTGGAAGCCGATCCGAATTCTCTGCAGCCCCGCAGGCCCCCCCAAAAACAACAACACTGAGACACCACGATTGTGACTACCGCGTTATGGTCACCGCGTTCGGTGGAGCGCCCCGTGGGGCCACGAGACGCGTGATGGGCGTTGCCGTCATGGTGGCGGGAGCGCATGCGAACTCGGCGACTGGGGGCTTGGATGGAGCTCCCGACGTGGCCACGGAGCGTGCGACGGGTGCGCCGAAATGGGCACTGGGTCCGCATGCGAACGTTGCCACTGAAGCCTTCGGTGCTCGCGGCCACGGCGGAGCCTCCAGTGGAGCCCCCCTATGGGGCTAGGAAGCGTTGCAAAGGATGGGAGAGACGCACCCAGCCGCGGCCGCTGGGGCATTCAGTGGAGTTCCGTATATGGCCACGAAGCGCTGTACCGGGAGGGGGAGAGGCATGTGGACCCTGCATCTGGGGCCTTCGGTGGGGCTCCCTATATGGCCACGAAGCGTGTGCGCGGTGTGCCGAAATAACGCAGGGAGACGCACGTGGACCCTGCCTCTGGGGCCTTCGGTGGGGCTCCCCATGGGGCCACGAAGCGCGTGATGAGTATACCGAAATTGCGGGGAGACGCACGTGGACCCTGCCACTCGGGCCTGCGGTGGAGCTCTCTATGGGGCCACAAGGCGTGTGAGGGGCGTGCCGACATGGGACGGGAAGACGCATGTGAACCCTGCCACCGGGGCGGAGCTCCCTGTGAGGCCAAGAAGCGTGTGAGGGGTATGCCGAATTGGGGCGGGGAGGCGCATGTGGTCCCTCCCGCTGGGGCCTTCGGTGGGGTTCCCCATGAGGCCACCGATGGGGCGGCGAGACGCATTTGGACCCTGCGACTGGAGCCTTCGGTTGAGCTCCCTATGCGGCCACGAAGCGTGTGAGGGGCGTGCCCAAATGGGGCGGGGATGCGCATGTGGACCCTGCAACTTGGGCCTTCAATGGCTATGGGGCCACGAAGCGTGTGAGGGGTGTGCCGAAAGGGGGCGGGGAGGCGCATGTGGACCCTTTCCTGTGAGGGCACGAAACGTTTGGGGGGTATGCCGAAACGGGGCGGGGAGGCGCACGTGGACCCTGCCACTGGGGCCTTCGGTGGGGTTCCCTATGGGGCCGCGGAATGCGTGAGGGGTGTGCCGACACGGAGCGGGGGGACGCACGTGGACCCTGCGACTGGAGCCTTCGGTGGAGCTCTCTGCTGGGCCATGAGACGTGTGATGCGTGTGCCGAACTAATACGGGGAGACGCACGTGGACCCTGTCTCAAGGCCTTCGGTGGAGCTCCCTGTGGGGCCACGAGACGTGTGAGGAGTGTGCCGAACTTAAGCGGGGGGACGCGTGTGGACCCTGCCACTGGGGCCTTCGGTGGAGCTCTCTATGATGCCATGAAACGTGTGAAGGGGTATGCCGCAATAGTGCGGGGAGACGCATGTGGACCCTCCCAATGGCGTCTTCGGAGGAGCTCCTCATGGGACCACAAAGCGCGTGATGAACGTGCCGACATGGGGCGGGGGTACGAATGGGGACCCTGCCACTCGGGCCTTCGGTGGAGCTCCCTATGTGGCCACGAAGCGTATGAGGACGTGCCGAGATGAAACGGGGGATCGCATGTGGACCCTACCACTGGGGCCTTGAGTGGAGCTCTTCATGGGGCCACGACGCTGTGAGGGAAGGGGTGACGCGGGACGCATGCGGACCACCCGCTGATGCCCTCGGAGGAGCTCCCTGTGGGGCCACGAAGCGTGTGAGGAGTGTGCCGAAATGGGGTGGGGAGTTGCATGTGGACCCTGCCTCTGGGGCCGTCGGTGAACCATGAGGCGAGTGAGGGGTGTGCCCAAATGAAGCGGGGGGACGCATGTGGACCCTGCCAATGGGGCGTTCGGTGGAGCTCTCTATGGGGCCACGAAGCGTGTGCGCGGTGTGCCAGGACCGAG
The DNA here is from genome assembly GCA_963575745.1 of Prorocentrum cordatum. Lineage (NCBI taxonomy): Eukaryota > Dinophyceae > Prorocentrales > Prorocentraceae > Prorocentrum > Prorocentrum cordatum. Next base: position 86,777 of record CAUYUJ010020099.1, on the reverse strand, counting down.
ACATGCTGAGGACACAGGCAAGGGTTGCAGGAGGAGGGGGGCAGTGGGAAGGAAGGAAGGAAGGAAGGAAAGAAGGAGGGAAGGAGACGCGGGGCGTTCTCTTCAAAACGAGGACCCAACACCGCAGGACGGTTGGGAATTATCTGGGCGGAGGGACCCAACCAATGTGCAGTTGTGACCGATGCAGTTGCGAGAGTCGCCTTCGGTGGCACTTCCTATGGGGCCACGAAACGTAAGGGGCCACGAAACGTGTGAGGGGTGTGCCGACATGGGGTGGGGAGTTGCATGTGGACCCTGCCTCTGGGGCCGTCGGTGAACCATGAAGCGAGTGAGGGGTGTGCCTAAATGAAGCGGGGGGACGCATGTGGACCCTGCCAATGGGGCGTTCGGTGGAGCTCTCTATGGGGCCACGAAGCGTGTGCGCGGTGTGCCAGGACCGAGACATGCTGAGGACACAGGCAAGGGTTGCAGGAGGAGGGGGGCAGTGGGAAGGAAGGAAGGAAGGAAGGAAGGAGGGAAGGAGACGCGGGGCGCTCTCTTCAACACGAGGACCCAACACCGCAGGACGGTTGGGAATTATTTGGGCGGAAGGACCCAACCAATATGCAGTTGTGATCGATGCAGTTGCGAGAGTCGCCTTCGGTGGCACTTCCTATGGGGGCACGCAACATAAGGGGCTACGACACGTGTGAGGGGTGGACTGACACTAAGCGGGGGGACGCACGTGGACCCTGCCACTGGGGCCTTCGGTGGAGCTCTGTATGGGGCCGTGAGACGTGTGATACATGTGCCGAACTAATGCGGGGAGACGTGGACCCTGTCATTGGGACCCTCGGTGGGGCTTCCTATGGGGCCACGAAGCGTGTGAGTGGTGTGCCGAAGTTGCGTGTGAGAAAGATGTGGACCTTGTAACTGTGGAGTTCGGTGGAGCTCCCTATGGGGCCTTACCAGAGCCGCGGTCTGGTCATGACCTCGAAGCGAGGACAAGGAGAAGGATGAGGACGACGAGGAGGAGGACGACGAGGAGGGGAGGAGGAAAAGGAGGAGGAGGAAGAGGAGGAAGTGGAGGAGGAGGAGGCGGAGGAGGAGGAGGACGAGGATGAGGATGATGATGATGATGATGATGAGGAGGAGGAGAGAGGAGGAGGAGGAGGAGGGAGGAAGGAGGAGGAGGGGAGAACGGCTGGGGAGGAGGAGGAGGAAGAAGAGGAGGAGAGGGAAGAGGAGGAGGAGAAGGAGGAGGAGGAGGAGGAAAAAGGAGAAGAGGAGGAAGAGGAGGAGGGTGAGAAGGATGAGGGTGAGGAGGAGGAGGAGGAGGAGAAGGAGGAGGAGGAGGAGGATGCGGAGGAGGGAGGAGGGAGTAGAATGAGGGGAGGAGGGCTCCAGGAGGGAGGGAGGGAGGGAGCACGGAGAAGGTTTTTTTTGATTGCGAGCGTGGTTAACCACTGAGGCTGACACGAAGGTGCGGCACTCAACTAGATGCAGACGCTGGCTGTGGCAACTGGGAACAATGCAAAATGCGTATATGCAGCACGGGTACCAAGGTTTGGTGAATCTCCCCTCCCCCGTCCTGACCTCACATACCCCCAGATCGGACGGAACTGCACGGGGCTGGCAAGACTAATGGCCAGCTCGACGTCGCTCTCATTCTGCACGGGAAGGGAAGGATAAGGGACAAGACCGAGGGGAGGTAAGGTAAGATCCGAAAGGGGAGAGCAAGACTGGGACGCATGTCCAAAACTTCCATCTCGGTAGGAGGGCAGACCGATGGGGGAGAGTCGCGCGTAGGCTGCCTGACCACTCCGACCCGACTAAGCTCCTGTAAGGCGTTGCCGCACAAGGAACGCACAACAACAGTTCGTCTTCCTCCCTTCTCTCATGAAACCCCCATCCCCCACAGTAGGTGGCGACGGACGGATCAAGACATACTCTGCTCGCGTGCCGTGCCCTACACGGGCATTGTGGAGGAGAGGCGGAGGGAGGGAAAATTATATGTGAGAGGGAGAAAGAGGGCTGGGACACAGACCGAAATCCTCCTGCTCTCGTGACACGGAATAGAGCTTGGGAGAAGGCTGGGACACAAACCGGAACTCTCCTGCTCTCGTGATGTCGTGACATCTCGACCTGAGCGGGGTAAGGAAAACTTCGCACCCTCGCGATACGGACGAACGACGACGGCGGAGGCAAGCGGAGGCGATTACCTTCGCGCTAACCAAGGAAGGGAGGGGATGCGACGCATGCTGCGGCAACTGCTGTTCCTCTCCTGCAACTCCCAATCCTGCGATCCACCCCTCAAGCTCCTCCATTACCAGCGTCAGAAAACGCCACAAAGCGCTGACATACAAAGACGTTCCACCGCGTGCCGAGCGGCTAACACTGCAGTCTGGTGCCAGCTACTATACGTTCAGCGATACAAGCATCGATGTCGTCTGTTGAAAGGGACAGCCTCGTGGCCGGCCGAGGAAGAGGAGGAGGTGCAGGAAGACATCCTGGACTCACCCACCTACGCACGTGCATCAGAAAGATCTCTTCGCTAACTCGGCTGTGTATGGGCTCGCGGCTAAGATCAGGAAGCACATGCGCTGGGACGCGCTGTACGCGAACTCATTTCCACTGCAAACTCATGCCCAATTCCACGACATATTTGCGAAACGGCGGCCTGCTAGAGGGCCGGAATGCCACCGAGGCCTCGCTCTGTAGCTGCTCGGCATGCACCTCTGCGGCAGGCGCGGCTCTCGCAGGCCTGCGGCCAGCAGGTGCCCTGCTGCTGGCGGCGGCAGTCGCCGCGACTGCGGCTCCGGCGGCAACCTCAGGCAGCTCCGGAGCAGCTCGACGAGCGGACTCGAGGCCCGCAGGCTGCCCCGCCACCTCCGCCGCGCGGGCCAAGGGGACGGCGTGCGCCACCGCGAACGCGTCGTGGAGCAGCTCGGAGGGCGCCTCGATGTTGTCGCTGTGGGGCAGCTCCGCGGTGAGCTCGCCTCCATCCGTAGGCTGCGAAACGCATCCCATGCCGACACTCCGAGAGCCGAGGACTCCGAGCCGAACGTCAGAAAGCGGCGGCGGCGGGGCGCGCGGGGCTCAGCCGGCGCCGCAGCGGGCGGAGCGACAGGCGGCGCGGGCACGCGGCCGACCAGGTGCCCGCAGGGGCCCAGATACGCCGCAAGAGCGCCAGCTAGCGGCGCTGGCAGTGGCGGTGCAACGGGTGGCGCTGCCAGCGGACCTCCAGCACCAGGCGGGGCCACAGCAGCCTGGTAGATCGGCGAGACCACGACGTCCGCGGTGGACTCGGAGTTGGGGCTGGCGTTGTCGACGACGTCGCTGTGCACGGGCTCGCGCTGCACGTGCGCCTCCAGCACCGGCGCTGGCTCGGCCTCTCGATGATCTTCTTGTCGACCAGCAAGCCAATTGGCAGCAGCGGCATCCGCAAGAGCCGAAACGTCGGCCATACGAGGCGGACGGTGTACACGTGCGGCATAGCCGAGCCTCCGCGCCGCGGCGCGGAGCTCCGGCCTCAGACGGCAGCTGCGACGGCGCCGTCCGGAACATCTCGTAGGCACGCGGCCGGCCCGCAGTTCGCCTGGCAGCCGCGCCAGGGGCGAGTCGAGGCAGCCGGCGCGCATGGCAGCCAGCCCCGCGCGAGGTCCTGGAGCCGTTCCAAATACCTCGGTCCGGGGCGGCAGCTACGGAGAAGGGAGGGAGGGAGGGAGGGAGGGAGGGACGGAAAGAGGGAGGGAGGGGAGGAGGAAGGGGGGAGGTGGCGGTGGGTGTGGCAAGGCCTCCGCGCGCGCCGCGTCCGCGCGGCGCCTCCGACGGCCTGCCCTCCAGGGCGCGGGCCGCCCGCCTGGCCGCCCGCCGCCGTGCAACCGCCAGGGCCCGGCCGCCCGTCGCACCTCCGGCGGCCGGGGTCCTCCGCAAAGGGGGGACGGCAGAAGGAGGAGGAGGAGGGGGAGGAGGAGGAGGACGACGAGGACGAGGAGGAGGAGGAGAGGAGAGGGGAGAGGAGGAGGAGGAGGAGGGAGGAGGGAGGTGGGGAGGAGGAGGAGGACGAGGAGGAGGAGAAGGAGGAGGAGGAGGACCAGTGCAAACCCAAGACGCATCGACGATGTTGGAACACTCCCTCCCTCCAAGCTCCCTCTTCATGGGCCCCATACAAGGGATCATTTCAACTGAGGGTATTGCCCCGTTGGGGGACAATCGTGTGAAAGTCCTGAGGCGTGTCAAAACACCATTGTCAGGACTTCAACTCCACGAGTCAACCAGGCTGCTGCGTCTTGACGGTCCTGACTCGTGCCAAAGCATCATACCTGGGACTTATTGAACACCGCGACACCGCGAATCAACGCAACTGCTGCGCCCTGAAATCGTTCCAAAACACATTCTCAGGTTTGTTAACCATGGAAACACATGCAACTCTTGGAATTGTTTGACACAGATGTGCGCGGCTCTAAGGCGAGAGCCGCATTTTGAAAGTCACCCGCCCTCAATCAGCGAAGCTCTTGCAGTTTTTTAAAACGAATTTGCGCGGCGTTTCGGCGAAAACCGCATTTTGAAAACCACCCGCCCTCAATCCATGAAGCTGTTGCACAATTTGACACCAATGTGAGTGGCGTTGAAGCGAGAGCCACAGTTTGAAAACCACCCGCTCTTCATATGTGAAGCTGTTGCCATGTGTTTAGCTTCAAACTCACAGATGGTGAGGACGTCTCAGGCGAAACGCCCGGCACACCCTTCCGACTTGCCTCGGGGTGCGACAGAGAGGAGTTCTTCATAAGGAAGAGGAGCGGAGGAGGAGAAGGAGGAGAAAGAGGAGGAGGAGGAGGAGGAGGACGAGGAGGAGGAAGAGCAGTGCAAACCCAAGACTCATCGACGATGTTGGAATGCACCCTACCTCCCTCCAAACTCCCTCTTCACGGGCTCCTACAAAAGTTATTTTCACTGAGGGAATTGCTCCGCTGGAGGGCAACTGTGTGAGAATTCCGTGACGTGCCAAAACACCATTGTCAGGACTTCCGCGCCACGAGTTAACCTGAGTGTTGCGCTTTGACGTTCTTGTTGAAGCTTGCCAGAACATCATTCCTGAGACTTCAACACCGCGAATACACGGAACTGTTGCGCCCTGACAATCCAGAATCGCTCCAAAACACCATTTCTGGTACGTTCACCATGAGAGCCAAACGCAGTGTAGCACATCTTTTGAACGAATGTGTGCGGCGCTACGGCAACAACCACAATTTGAAAGCCACCCGCCCTCGATCCGTGAAGCTCTCGCGACTGTTTGAAACGAATGTGCGGGGCGCTAGGGCGAGAGCCACACTTTGAAAACCACCCGCCCTCAATCCGCGAAGCGCTTGCATTTTTGTTAAAACGAATGCGCGCGACGTTTCGGCGAGAGCCGCACTTTGAAAACCGCCCGACCTCAGTCCGTGAAGCCCTTGCAATGTGTTGCACGAATGCACGCGGCGCTCAGGCGACAGCCGGATTCTGAAAACGATCCGTCCTCCATCTGTGAAGCTGTAGCTAATGTGTACACGTCGTTCATTTCTAATCGTGCTCATTTCTATGTGTGCTCGTTTCGAATTGTTCCTGGCCCCCTAGTGGCCAGGCAGAGGCCCAGGATAGAACAACTAGAAATGAAAGGATCTTGCCCCAAAAAATCAAGGAACGTTCGAATAATTAGATATGAACAATGTGTAAGCTTCAAGGGCACGAGCGGCGAGGAATTCTCCGGCGAAGCGCCCAGCCATCCCCTTCCGACTGGCCTCGGGGCCTCGGGGTGTGACGGGGAACAGCTACCTGGAAGGAGAAAAGGAATGGAGGAGAAGGAGGAGGAGGAGGAGGAGGAGGAGGAGGAGGAGGAGGAGGAGGAGGAGGAGAGAGAGGCGGAGTGAGGGGCAAGGGAGGATAGGAAGGAGGGCGAGCACGAGGAGGACGAGGAAGAAGAGGATGACGCGGCCGT